>LD347168.1:288927-302761 GCA_001465055.1 Ptychodera flava | reverse complement strand
TCAGGAAGATATGTCTCAAATGTTTTTCTCCTGGGCGAAATATCACTGATGCGATCACTGTCTATGCATAAACATATTATCTCACTTCTTGGCTGCTGTACCAATACTGGTGAGCTATATATTTATATACTTGTTACATTCAGAATACTGACATATTGGTGTATTTGCTGCGTGACCTGTTAGTTAAGAAAGAAGGTGCATCACAAACATTTTATGTTGGTTGTATTTGACAGGCACATCAGATAATGGTATAGACCCTGTCACCCGCTCAACGCCTTTTTTTCCTGCAATCAAATTTTCCTTCAAAAGTTAGATAAAAATGTGCATCTTGTATCTAAATAAATATTTCCGACACAGACCTTTTTTCTGTTGTTTTTGTCTTGAGTTTTATGATTTTGACAATAATATCTTCTTTATTTTAGATCCACCATACTTGATAAGTGAGCGAGTCCATTATGGAACTCTCAAAGATTTCTTACTCAAAAATAAGGAGAAAATCGTTTGTTTAGAATTGACTTCATTCGAAAAACAACTTTTAACATTTTGTATCGACATTGCCAGGGGAATGGAATATTTGACGTCCAAAAAGGCAAGCTCTCTGTTAAGCATAAAATTCTTTACGATTCCTGTATAGCTTAATAAAGGGTAACGCTTTCATTATAAGTCATTATTAATTCGTTCCCTGTTCAAGAAGATGGATTATAGAAGGGGAAATTTTTTCTAACCTTGTCGAGGAAAATACATGTTCGTGAATTATGGCGATTTTTTTTGGAATTCTTGTAGGTAATTGACAGATATGTGTATAAATTTACCAAAAGAAGCATAGTGCCAACAGTGAACGCCCTTTATATTACGCAAGAGGCTGCCCAACAATCTCAGAGTGCTCTAACTGCTAAGCAGTGAGCGAAATACACAAAATGTATGCAATGTGCCCTCCCGGTTATCACCATTTTATTATTTTTAATTTCTTCGCAGCTGACACATCGATATATATCAGCCAATCATGTCAATCTATGCCATGGTATGGTTTGCAAAATCTCCAATTTTATCTACTCCTCGACTGTCATGGATAATCATCAATTCGCTGAAGAGACAAGCAGTGTAATGTATCCCCCTACTTATTTTGACTGACTTGGTAAGTAAAATATCATTATAAAATTGTATTTAGCGAAGAAATGCGATGTGCACGCACGGTTTTTGATATTTTCTTATTTGTCTTATTGTAGTTTAAAGATGCATATCAGTGGTTAGCCCTTGAATCTCTCTGCCAGAACACGTTCAATTCCAAGACAGATGTATGGTCCTTAGGTGTAGTTATGTGGGAAACCTTCACTTTAGGTGAGCAAACGAAACACAAATATCATCCACAGTATTAATTCCTATTTTGTAACAACCTATTCAAAAATCTTGAGCAAGCTTTTCCTTGCCAAGTTGCATCTGCTCGACGGTTACAACCTTTGAAAAAATGCAAACAGCACTACAACCTGCGTAACGGTAGTTCGTTGTATTTTTAAACACAAATGTCGGTGCTATATACATCATTCAAACATTTTCCCGACAGATAAACTGGCGCCTGCGATTAAACACATGTAAATCCTCCATTCTTTATGTTCAACCTCAAATGACTTTTTGTGTATAGACTCAACCACAGCTTAAGGCCATCGTCTGGGCTAATGTCGGTCAAAATGCTCAAAAAATCTAATTTTATTTTTTTCCTTCATTGTCACCCTCGACATGTATACTTTCAAACAAGCTATATCATTCTTCAAAAAATATTAACTAAAATCGAGAAAAATCGCGTTTTTTTCCCACTGACCCCTGGTCAAATTTTATTTAGTCTAATTATATATTCAAAACAGGTAAATCGCTATTTTTGGTTCCCTAAAAACTTTGTTGAGTTATGGCATCATGTATGAAGTAGTGACCATTTGCTTGCTTATTGAAGCAGCTTTTTCAGAGGTAAAAATATGGCGTTGTGGAAATTGTGAGTTTGAGACTAATTGCAGTCTTAAAAAGCCAGATCAATGAGTAATCGGGAAGAAATTTGCAACAAATGATTCTGTTTTATATTTTGTGTGGATATTACTGTAAGGCATATGAAGATTTTCATTCAGGTATAGCAATTAAACCAGAAAACAAACCATATTAGACGTTATGGTGTCCATATACATAATAAGTAAAGAATCTCACATGAATTTCATTATCATGCTGATTATAAAATCAATGTTTTTTTGCTAATTAACAGTTCATTTTTCACTTAGAAAGCAATTACAACCAGGCTTTTGTAAATAGAATTCTAACTGACAATTTAAACTTGTCCAATACCGTATTTTGAGGTCGTAAACTTTGCATGAAGTATGAGTATCACCTTTATGTTGTAAACATTTCAATCCAATACTCCTAACAATTGTGTTTTGTACTGCATTTGTTTCTTGTGGCAGTAATAACTCTTGAAAGAATGGTTGGAATGCAATGAAAATCAGCCAACATATGTGAAATTAAATACTTTACAAAACAAACTTCAAAAAACAAGGTCATCCAATCATGTCATAGTAGAAACTTGACGGAAAGTTGTGAAATTTATTAATTTTTCAATCTTACCGAGATGACTATGATTTAATTTATATTGACATCTTATACAGTCATAGATTTAGGTTCATATTGTAATACATATACATCTGAATGCTACAGAAAAAAATCGGTCGTTGTATGACTTTTCGTTCAATAGATATCTTTGCCACAAATTTCCTCATATTTTTAACCCTGAAATTGTCGCCACGGCAACCGAATATCCGGTTTTCCCCCTGCACTGCATTTTACCATCTACTGCAACAAAAAGATGACAAACTCTGAAAACAAGGTACTACACGGTTAGTGTTTTAAAATAGCCCCTACAATACCCTTAATTTAACCTCTTACAGAAAACAAAACTCTACAGAAAATTATACTTTTGACTCTGGCAAATATTGATACTTTGACCGCACCTATCAATAACCAAACTACCCCTTACCTGTGAGAGTCACGGAAATGTGATACAATTCAAAGATCACCATGCATGAATGTCGGCGTTCACTGCAGTGTGGTAAGGAAACCGTTACCGTTTTCATTTTGTCATAAGTGTTGTAGTCACACTTTTACAATTTTCATTTTGTGAATGTTCCGTCACTGTATTCAGTTTTTGATAACAGGATTATTTGTGATGTTATGCAATCTGTGATGGATATATTGCTTATTTAACCCGGTTAACGTTAAAATTGGTTTCAGGATGTTAAATACCTTTTAGACACTTTCAGATTTTTACTTTTTTCTCAATTGAACACGTCCCAAACCCAAATAAAGTATACATTTTCTTAAAGCCCTGATATGGAGCTATCCGACCAAGCACAGTACACGGTCATTATTTGCATAAGAGTCACGTGATAAGCGTTTTTCTGAACCTTCCAAACACCGGTTTTTCCCTTCTTATGCAAACACGCTGCAAGATTTCCGGTTGGAATTTCTTCATTGACAAGCCTTTACAATATCCTTCAAAATCGTGTCTGCGATTTTTTTTTCGGAGGCTCCATTCAAATTATATGGCGTGATAATTAAAATTCCCTGAAAAGCACCTTCGTCCAACATCTTTAAGAGCGCATTAAAAAAAGCAAAGGCATATAAAGGAATTCCCAGACACTGATTTTGAGTTCATTATGTTTTCAATGGACAGTGTGAATTTCAAGCAGCTAGTATTTGTGAGCGCGAATTGACGAGGTGCCAAAGGGTACTTCATTCACACATTGAATTCGAGAGAAATGCAAAAAAAAAAAATGTTTTGATACTTCTCTGCTACGGAATTTGATAATTAAACGTGCAAAAGCCTCAACACGGGCATACTTTGTTACCTAGTGATGATGTCGACCGGGAAAGACAGTTGTTCAGAGAAAAAGTCCCAGGAAAATAAAATAAATCGCGGAAAACTACCAGTTTTTGGAGCCTTGCGTGTCGACACGTCGCCAGAGCGAATGGCTTCAGTGGGAAAAACAATGACGTAAGCTGTCATTACTGATAGCGGGCGTGTCCTAAATTCATATGCAAATAAGCTTGTTTTCGTTCCCCAGATCACACTCCCCTCACACACTATATAGACATTGCAGAACCGTACACTTGATAGTGTACTATCGCAATAATTGTTTATCTAACATTGCGAAAAAGACGTCAACCACCGTAAACAGGCGTGTGCAGGCTCCGACGCAGGCTCCGACCAACCCTAAGCAAAGAGTGATAAAACGTCGCACTGCTGAGAAATCGTCGTTGATACGATGTCTTGTCCACACTTAAATATGACTTGCTGTCTGGTGTACACTATTTCCGGAACTGCACGAATACTTGTTTATTGGACTAGGCTTCGACAAACATTTAATTACGGTTTATTGTTTACAGACGGAAGTAATCCTTGTGTTTGGAGAAGTCAAAGCACGTCATTAAGTAAATTAGCTTATGCCACGCACCGTTGTGTCACTCAAGGAGGATTATTTAAAAAGCGATGCAAATATGTCAACCATGTTTTCAAAAGCTCCCCGATTTAACCTTAATAGCCACGTGCATTTGTTTTGATTTTTAAAAATCGTGAATTACACGGAAACCATTCCTTATCTTGAACTGGCGACACATCTCAATTCTGGGTCTTACTTCAAGGCGTATTCTCAGAGAATTTTGAAAATTTGACAGAAAAATGAACGATTTGGTATTTATCTACCTTAAATATAGTATCTGCTGCATGGTCATTCGTTGGTTACATCATAATCTAACAAGAGTGATTTTGTATGGTAACTACACCAGCTCATTTCTGAATATGTTAACATACTATTACTAAATTCGTTGTGTTTACAACCAAAATTTAGTCTTTGTGTTAATTATTGAAGATATACACAGTGACCTATGTCGATGAGCATGCCAAAAGGTGTTGTACATCAAACGAATTAATAACATTTTATTCTTCTGTTTTTAACGTTTGTATCTCTTGTAAAAGAACGATATCAAGACAAATTGAAATGCCCTGCATTGTTGTAGGGTTACTTGGAGAGCACGATGAAATTAAGCAGTAACTTTTTTATGAAACATTTTAGGAGAAAAATTATGAATTTGTTCAATTTGATGAATTAAAAAATCTGTTTTAACACTTACTCTTGTGTCTCTCTTATGAACTTACTTAAAATTTGACAGCCCAGGCCACATTTTCCTAGCGATTGAATACGTTACCTTTGAGTTTGCGCTGTAGTGGGTTAGTTTCTGCCGGAGTCGCCTACTCAGACTCCTTGCACATTACCGGCGGCGAGACGGATTATGTACCCAGTGACGTAAAGCAAATACAAAATGATTGACAGCGCTTGCCCGGTGATTCTAGCCAATAAGGAGAACGCCACTTCGACATCGAGGACGTTACACGCTTAGCAATGCCATGATATAAAGTTCACACATTGACCGCGTTTTAAAACTGATACGATCGCAAATCATGCAAGATTACCAGATAAATGTTGTCGAGACTTAAGTTTTCAGGGAAAATATGTGTTCGTCTACATACCGACTGGCAACGGTACATCACTGACGTACGAAATCGCCCCACATTGTTCTGAATTTCGCCTCCGATACGTAAGGGAACGAGCTTAAACTTTACTGACTGAAATCTGCCCAACATATCGCTCTAATGAAAGAGCAAGCCTAGAAGTTTAGCGAAAGAGAACTGAAAGCTGTGTAGATCAGCGACCAGAAAGTTGATAGGACCTGCGTAGTGAAAGGCTTGTTCAATTTTGTATTCTGTAATGAACATAGGTCATACTGAACGTGGGGGTGATCGCACTTGAAATTTTATCAACAACGCCATGTGAGCTTTATGCACATGTCTTTGGGGATCGAGAGGTAACTCCTCCCGATATGCCAAATACGAGCACGGTTATTTGCCAAATACGATGATGTCATTTTATAAATAAGTGATCAGTAAAGACAAACGTCACCTCGTCAATAAGTTATAGCAATGCAGATAGTGCAAGAAAGCCAAGTCTGCAATTCCGGGAGAAATTCCTATGTATAGCGTTTACCCCTCTGAACGCGTCCACTACAATCACGCGCTTCACATGGAAACGGAACACAAATCATCGCATTCACCCAAATAGAATATTCACATTTCACAAACTGAACAAAGTCTAGACAGAATTTAAAAACGACAGTACAGCTATAACTCACGTGCGTACAACTAACTGTGCCTTTCTATGTCATAGTCAACCATCTTTATATTTGATTTTAATATCAATACACGAATAAGTATATTTACCCAATGAACGTATCTAACATCCAGGTAAAATGCCCTACCATGACAGCCCTGCGCCCACACAGAACTTGACGGGGCTCAGAGTGTCGTTTGGGCCTGAAACGACGTTCTGAGCCCCGTCTATAAGTTATGCATAGTTTACTTTACTACTTTAATCGGAGGCGCACTTGACACCTTTTGATCGTCTCAGCAAACGATCGGCTGTTCCAGTTATACGGTAACCACCCGACTAAGACTTATCAAGTGCAGCGCCACTGCCAGTCGCGACGCGTCGACGGCCACTTTCGCCATGGCTTATATCTACACTAATAGCCAAACACACAAAATCAAACACAAACACAGAGAACGAAAAACGAAAGAGAACGAAAAAATAGTGTAGGCGATATGTGCAGCCGCTTTCCCTTTATTACATTAGTTTTCGTATGAAAACTTAAACGTTGGGTGCATTGTGTTGATTTTTTGAATGAAGTTAGTGAGTTCGGTTTGTGTTCCCAGAAATTTTGCAAAGACATCATCTCTGAATCTTTTCCAGAAATGAATGTTGTTGCTGTTGTTTACGATTATTCTCTTTTCAAGTTCATGAAAAGTAATGTCAGCAATTTCTGGAGACGCATTCGATCCCATGCTGCAACCGCGGGTTTGACGGAAGTACTGCTTGTTAAATTCAAAACTGTTGTGTTTTAGAATTAGTGAACGCATTTCTATTAAGTCTTCCGTTGGTGGTTTTTTGATACCGTAATTTGTTTGAAGCGAGGTTTGTGAGTTTAATGTTTCACTGACTAGCCGAATCGCTTCGTCGTGAATTGTGTTTGTGTACATAGATACTACGTCGAGTGTTACAAGAAATGCATGTTGGGGACATTTGTTTTTTCAATTTCTTGTATGAAGTTTGTTGTGTCTTTTAAATACGTTGGTTGTTGCTGGACCAATGGTTTTATGAAGTAATCCAAGAATTCTGAGATTTTGTTAGTGGGACTAGAGCAGCCGCTAATTATTGGTCTCCCTGCAAACGTTGAGTTTTCGGGCGGCGGTTTGTAAATTTTAGGTAGCAAGTACCACTCCGGGGTACGGATTTTTATGTTTTTTGGATCGAGATACTTATAAGTATCATGGTCGATGTGTTTTTTCTCGTACATTTTGTTTAATAGTTCGTGTTGTTTACTGTTAGTTCTGTGTCGTCATTGTCTAGTTGTGTATAATACTGGGTGTTGCGTAATTGTCTTTCGCATTCGTGTACGTAATCTTTTGTGTTTACGATGACGATGCCTCGACCCTTGTCGAAGGGTTATTGTAATTAGCCTATGTTTGCGAGCTTGTTTATCGCGATTCTTTGCGCACGCGACATGTTCTGTTTCCTTGTTTGAAAGGGTATCTCTAGAAGTGCGAGTTTTGTCGCTTCTAGATAGCTTTCGAGTTTTGTGTTTTCTGTTGTAATACTGATCACTTGTGTATAGCTGAGACTATACTACTGTTAAAAAGAAGTTTAACACCTCACCAGCACGAGGGGTCATAAAAAATTATCGGAAGAGCCATTTAGACCAACCAGGTACAAGTTTCCCGAAAGGTGTCAAGTACACAGGACTAACCAAACATTTAAGGAAAAACAGCAGGAACAATGAAATTGGTTGATAAGCCATAATCCCAAATTGGTCAATTTTTGTGTGGGCGCGGGGCTGGAATGCTATGGCTTCACACAAAGTGATGTGATAGAGAGGCTGGAGCAGGGTTATCGATTATTGAGGCCAGACAACTGCAGAGAGGACATGTAAGTTAAAGACATGTAATTTATGTCTATATTTCATGTTGAAAAACAAAATGATAATATTGCACAATAAAGGCCTTTATAAGTAATTCTTACATATTAGGATAGTAATATGAATTGCAATAGCCAAGTATAAGAAATACTATTGTCTACCTATTACACTGACATGTCTTTCTTCCCTCAAAGTAATATATTCTTATAATGCAGGGGGTTATTCACATTACTTTTGAACTGGCACGGTATAAACTGCGTCTACTACACTAGCAACTTGCCTCTTTAATCTTTAAACTGACCCTCCCNNCTCTCTCTCAGTTATAAATAATGTTATGTTGCCACGTTGGAGGAAACAGCAGAGAGGTCGTCCTACATTTAGAATTGTGCTTTCAGCTCTAACTCAAGTGTGTTAATAATGTTTTGCTTGACAGCTAAATTTGATTAAACATTGTATTTAGTTAAATTGCCACAAACATACAATTTTGGAAATCCCAATTATCTCTGAATACAAATAGATGCACATATCATATTTTATGTAACTTAAAACGGACCTGAAGAATAATTTTCGACGTATACTCAGATACCATTAATTTAAAATCAAATAAGCAACAATGACCGAATAGATATACCATTACTTTAATTTGGATGATGATATCTTCAAACAAACAGGTTTTTTTTTAATTTAAGGTAGCAACAGATCAACTTGCGTCCGAAGCAACAGACGTTGACAATCGTGATAAAGTCTCAAAACCTAAATTGGAGAACCTGAACTTCCGCAATTATGATGTTCAAATAATAAAATCAATTTACAAAGGGGAACTTTGTGAAATTCTTTTAGCAAAAGCATACCTTCAAAATCAACCTGAATGCCACAAACGCATCGCAATTAAGGTGTTTAATGGTGAGTATTTCTTCGTCCAATTGATTATAGTGTTAACTATGAGCTTAATTAAGAAAAGCCATTCGCTTTGACAACAGATAGCCTGCTTAATAAGTGTAAAGTAACGTTTCTCTGTCAATTATTCTCTCTCTCTCTCTCTCTCTCTCTCTCTCTCTCTCTCTCTTCTTTGACCAGGTGATGTAGATAAGTTATCCGCTTTCGATAGAGAAATAGATGTGATGAAATCAATACCAGCGCATAAAAAATATTATCGCTTTGTTGACATTTAGCAGCGGAATTGGTAAGCTTCAACTGAGGTTTCGTCATTTTCTATGTTATTACTAGTAGTTTACTGAATTTACTACATAATTTTATCTTAGTCTTCATTTAATCATATACTAAGTTTACCTGACAGTGAGTAAGTGAGTGAGTGAATGATTGTGTCTGATAATATTTGTTACAATATCTACGCCTCATGTCAGGAATGAAGACGAGTCGCCTATGCCTCAATTTACATTTAGGGTGAATACAACCAGTACAAGTGTGACGTCAACACCAGTATTTAATTGCATGTTTTGTAAATAAATAAGGAAAACAATATTTCTTATCTATTGTTTTCACTTTAAAATCGAACACTTCACAATTATGATTGGTATGCTACTGTTACTTTTCTTTACTTTCATTGGCAAAATCGTTATGATATTTGTCTTATATCTTCAGAGCCTGCATATTTGATCACGGAATATGCCCAAAAAGGAGATCTGAAGAGCTACCTTACAGCACATCGCAAGAAATTACTATCCCATGATTCCAATGCACTGCAGAAGGAAATCTTGTCATTTATTCATGACATTGCGTCTGGTATAAATCACCTTACATCAATAGGGGTAAGCTTAATTATTCGCTGACATCTCATCTTTTCTGAAAACGTTTGCTTTCTATCTCCCTTAGACATTTATTTTGTAGCATTTTAAGGTTTCAAGAAAAGAAATTGACCTTTTTTAAGCTAACAATTCTCTAGTGGTTAATAAGCTCAGAACCCCCGTAAATTATATATTTTTTTAAAGCCTAGATATAGGGGAACATTTCGGTTACAATAGTGTCACTATTATTTACATAACTATCATGTGACATGTAATTTGAATAACATTTCAAAAATCCGTTTTCCCTGTGTTTTGTCTCAGTGCTTTGAGATATGTGGCCGAAATTTGTGTGAGTGCAAGCTGCCTTAAGTATCTTCCAAAATGTGTCTCAGAATTTTTTTATACCTTCTTAAACAAATTTTACGTCAGAAAAAAACTTCCAGAGCTGTGAATTTAATCCTAGTTGATTTCTTCAAAATTGTTCTAAAATAAAAACTAAGATATAAAAAACTGAGACATACTTTGAGAGAGCGTTTTAACAGCTTGCACTCCAAAAAGATTGAGTTACATATTTTGAAGTATTGAGACAAAACATAGGGAAAACCGATTTTTGAAAATTTTTGCAAATTACCTGCCACGTGATAGCTATGTAAACAATGGTAACACTGCGGTTACAAACGTCTTTCCCTATATCTAGGCTTTCCGAAAGTATATAATTTACGGGGGTTCTGAGCTTATTAACTACCAGAGAATTGTTAGATTAAAAAGGTCAATGTCTTGCCTCGGAACTTTAAATACGACTGAGTGTCGGCTATACCCGGTACTCACCAAAATCATATATGTCAACGTAGATAACTAAATATAGTGTTATAGTATTATTATGATTATTTAACTTACAATTCTCGTTCTCTATTTACAGTTGCCCCACAATCCAATGGTAGAGTAATTTGAGTCATTATCAACGTGTTTTCTAATGATCTCAATTTCATCCAACCCCGTTTTCGATTGCCCTTTACATGTGAACGAAGGAAATTTTTAAAATTATAATGTGCCTTATATAGTTAAATATGCCTTCAGTGAAATAACAAATTAAAATTTTGGACATTAATAACCGCACCTTCTCAATTTATAGTTTCAGAAAAATTGTGACCGTACAAAAGTAGTGGCCCACCCGAAACCAAATACTCTACTTGTATAATTCGGTTTGCTGTACTCGCAAGTCAGTCTTTTGTCGCAATTTGTACATTTCCGCCTCGAGCTCTGTGAAGAGATTAGGAGCAATTTAACTGACTTTATTATTATTATTATTATTATTATTATTACTTTTATTATTATTATTATTATTATTATTATTATTATTATTATTATTATTACAAGTTTAGGGGCTATAAGTATTATATAGAAATCTAATAACAGTTCATTGAAGCTGTGGGAATTCTGAAAAAGAGGTGTTGTTTATTTTAATTTTGTCAATAGGGGTGACTTCTAATTGTCGTACATATATTCTCCCCGCCCAGTTAGGTGTTCCTTTTGACATCACTACCCTTATGAATATTCATATACTTGCAAAAACTGACAGTCGCTGTGTCTAGCAGCGCCTGCTCACAGCTGCTGAGCTGCACAGCGTAGGCTTCCAATGCAGACCCATCGTTGCAGTCGTGGGCATGTAGAAAACAAGGCACAGCCACTGTGGATAGTCTATGCCAGTGTAATTGGCCTTGTAAACGTACCTCCAGCGTGGCATTTGTAGTTGTGGTGAAAACCATAAACCCTCTCCCTATGCTGACGTTGTTTGTTTTATTTTGTTCATGTGCATTAACTGTAAGCAATCAAGGAAGTTTTGGGATGGAAATAGAGCAAAGGCATGAGCTTCCATGAGATCTGTGCTACAAATATAACTTTACGCATGCGCACTCTTTTGCCAGTGTAATCTGCCAATATGAGCGTGCGCAGTTGAGTGAACGTGCTCGTGAATGTGTAGTCTGCACACTACGTCTCGTGTCATTCAGCTTTGCATGTTGACAGAAACTGGAATTACTGCAGAGAATACTTTTCAGGACATCACATGTGAGTCTCTAAGGTAACAAGTAGGATGTTTAGGAAATCTTTTCAGAAAGTTCACGCCGCCTGTGGCCATTTTGTGGAGTATAAGCTTATAGTTATACATACCTGGAGCGTATACAGTATTTATACTGTACGGTGTACATATTGCCGGATAATATGCGATGGAATTTTGCGTTTCACGTCGTTCAATCATTCAGATCGAAATGCTGCCCTTCTCCAAACTTTGAAAAAAACAGGGTGACAGATTTGGAATGCTAACAATTGTATATCAAGAGTGACGTAATTTAATGAGAAGACATTTGTATTCGAGCACGGCTACAGTTTTGGATTCGAGAACTCTCATCGTGATGGACCGTGGTTGTATTGAACAATCGAGAGGGCAAGGGTGAGTCGAACTTTGTCCTATGTCCATGTAGCACTTGTGCAAAAATAAGCGAATCCACAGGCCTTTGGCGAATCAATAAATGCGTTTTTCACCAAGCTGAAAGGTTGAAAGATCCGTCCGTCACTTTGGGACGAGCTAGATAAATGCAGTCAAACCCAGCTGGGCAAATAATGTGACTTTGTTCTGTAAATTACGAAGACGACGTGCGGTGGAACTTTGCAACCAAGTTTCAATATCTGTACTGACGTACTTGAATGACTGGCACAGGAAACAATGGCCAATAAAAACGCATTCTCGTTGCATTTTGATAATGTATCAATCACAATGACACAGAAATTATGCCTCCTCCCGGCAGAAGGGCCATGGCCAATTTTTAGCCCTGCTACAGTATGTCTCAGTGATGAAAAGGCCATGTTGTTGTCAGGTTGTCACGGCGACTTTTAAAATTTACATACAACTCTAAGAGTGAAACGGGTTATAGGTCACAGAACTTTTGAGTCCCACTGTCGTCCATTATACCTGTTTCCTTGGGTATCAAAGGTGTGCAAGTATACATATCAAAAGACTAGAAAACTCACTTCATGGGCAGAATCTCGTAAAGTAGCCTTTTCTTGTCTGGCTAACGAAAAAAGATACCCCTGATCTAAAATATGCATGGTTTTAAATAAAAAGCTGTGGTTACTGAAATGGTTACTATGGTAACACTAAACAAAAATGAACATGGAGTTCATACTGTTATAAATACACTTAGGAGAGCATTTGCATAGTAACTGGGATTACTTTGGACTTTGGACAAAAATTGAAATTTTAAAACGCAAATAGGGTACTATGGAAAAACAAGGCAGTAAAAATGGATATCATATTTTGTCTTTCTAACCCGAAACAGCCCTTTGGTATAATATTTCTGTTGATTACTGGATTTTTACACTGGATATTTGGTCTTTCTAACCCAAAATATCCCTTTGATATAACACATTCTGTTGATTCCTGGATTTTAGGTGGAATCTTTGAAAAACTGGTAATTTTAAGGTGGTTGGAAAGGCTATTTTTGCACCAATTCTTTTCTCAGAGTTAATGTCAAGTTTCAAGTGTTAGAATCAAGATATTTAGTTCAAATTTTCAGGATAACTCCCTTAGTTAATATTTTCTCCAAAGAATATAAAAATTGTATATTTGCAGCCATGATTTTGAAATATGACACCAGTAAATATTAAAATTTAATTTTTCATATTTTTTTTTACATATTTGAATTTAATAATAATTGGATAGTATTAATATTACCAAATTAGTTATAAATATGTTGACATTATTTATTGTAAGATTTGTACGGCAGGATTTGTAAATAAAATTTGTTTTTGTGATTTTACATGGGTTTATATACCAAAAAATTATTAAAAATTCTTTCAAATTTCATAATGTGATTTTTCATAAAGCACTTCAAATACAGGAAAATTGTGCCGTACAAATCTTATCTTGAACCTTGTTAATAGGCTGTAAAAATTCCATGTCCATATCTCATTTCAAAGTTGGATTAAATTGGTATACAATTATGTAGGAAAACTGTTATTCTGTCAAAAATGTT
>LD347168.1:274928-287802 GCA_001465055.1 Ptychodera flava | reverse complement strand
TCTCTCTCTCTAGTGAAATTGCTGTGCTGCGACCATCGAACGAATATTTCCCATACATTAGGGGTAACATTAAAAGTTCACTATATAAATCTAACCAGTGTAGTCTGGCAGAGACCCTGCGATTTGCGTTCTTCTCTGTTGGAACACGTGCGCGCCCTTCAGAGGTCCGATGCGATTCCCAGAGCATGCGCAATTGAGAGTGCGTGCGCGTGACAGTAGAATGTCTCCGATCTCGTGCTATCGTGTCGTTAGCTTTAAAAATGATGGAATGTCAACAGAAAATGGAATTACTGCAGAGAATACTTTTCAGGATATCACATGTAAGTGTCTAAGGTACCAAGTAGGACGTTTAGGAAATCCTTTCAGAAACTTCACGCCGCCTGTGGCCATTTTGTGGAGTATAAGCTTATAAGCTTACGTAACTGCAGCGTAAACAGTATTTCTACTATACGTACTGCCGGAACATATGCGATGGAAATGTTTGCGTTTCACGTCGTTCAATTATTCAGATGGAAATGCCGCCCTCTACTCCAAACTCCAAAAAAAAAACAGGGTGACAGACTTTGGAATGCTAACTCTTGTATAACAATGACGTTATTTAATGGGAAGACATTTGTATTCGAGCACGGCTACAGTACAGTTTTTGATTCGAGAACTCTAACCATGTCGGATTCACTGAAACAGCCAGTTGTATGCTCAACAATCCAGAGGGTGAGTCGAACTTTTTCCTATGTCCATGTAGAACTTGTACAAAAATAAGCGAATCCACAGGCCTTTGGCGAATCAATAAATGCGTTTTTCACCAAGCTGAAAGGTGCAAAGATAAATTATTTTCTTGCACGTCAGTAGTTTGATATGACTAACGCCTTTCACAATAATACTTGCTATTCTATTGAGCATCGTGCTACAGGTCAAAATCTTATTCCTCAGGTTGATATACATATGTAGAGATTTTTATAGAAACTATTCCATAGCTATTTACATTTCTTTATCACTTTTTGCGGTTTTGCAGTTTGCTGTTTTTTGTTAGCCGATTAGCCGGCACACGCCAAAACGACTAGTCTTTGCGGTTTTCTATAATTTTGAGTTGGCATGCGCCAAAACGATTAGTCTATTGCGCTAGTATTTCTGGGCACGTTTAGTCTCACTGTTTACCTCCGGTTGGTTAGCAACCGCAGTTTAATTGACAGCCGATTCTTTATATTTAGGGTAAATTGTTGCAATAAGTGTTTCCTACGACGTTCGCACAAGTGAGAGCCCTATACTATGTCAAGTAGGGCAGTATTAAACGTGACATCTTGTAATATTCCCCCCTTGTCTTGGCCTGCTGGGTTATACAGGCACCATGTTCAAATTTAGCCGTTGCAACCATGGAAAGGGATCTAGCTAGTCATAGAGTTAATGGGGTCACGCCAGGTCACACTAAAATAATGCACCACTACATGGTCATAATTTTACTATAGTTAAACAATCACAAATAATTTGTCTTCATTATTCTTCCTGGAATAAGACAAAGAAATCATTAATTGTCAATCCATAAAATAAATAAGTACCAGTGAATCTTGGGTGCTAAGGGGAATTGGGTTCACAAAATTAATTTGAGATACTAGTAGAATTAATTTTATCAAATGAAATTAATTTGAAGGCATAAACTTAATTCGATGAATGCGAAGTTAGTAATATACTACATAGCACTTATTTGAGATGACTGCATGAAACAGAATTAAAAATGCTTGAAACATTATTTCTGGTCTATCTAACACACTAAAATTAACGGAAAACATAATTTAGACGAGAATGGCCCCAATATACGTTATTTTTATTATTATACACCTGTGTCTGCAATCTTTGGAGTTTTCTTCGTACAGTAAATTTCGGTATCAGAGGACGCAGAGTCCAATAACTTTGCCGCGGAGTACAATAACTTTTGGTGTTATTGGACGCTATTTGACCTTTGACCTCAAAACACCATTACGTCAATGCGGGAAAATACTTCTAAACATTGGGTACTTCACAACGTTAGTAGTGGTGAATCAAAAGCCTTTGAATTCGGGTGAAATTATGCTGCCGGCCTACAATTTCTCACACGTACACTGCACTGTGCGGGTTTGAAATTTCGTTCTGTGCGCTTAGCGGACGCGCTTAACACGTTCTCAGTTTTCTGGCGATCGCTCAGTGCAGTGCGGGACGGTCATCCCCAAAAAAGCTTTAATTTTGATTTTTTCGATGTAAAATTGGATTAAAAAGGTGTATAATAATTAGGTTATTTCCAAAATACTGGGATTTATGTCCGAGTATTTTTTTAATAAAAATAAGGGAAAAAGGAACATTTCCAATGCCAAAATAGTTACCATGGCAACTTGAAACATTAAAATAAGCCTGGTTTTTGTGTTCTCTGACCTGAATTCCCCCCACTATATAATTTTCATATCAATCAAAGTAACTTTTCATGGGATATTAGAAAAATTGATATTTTCAACCCCTGAAATGGTTACCATGGAAACAAGGGGCAGTAAAATCGATATCATATTTGGTCATTTCGACCCAAAATACCCTAACTGTGAAATTTTCACAGAAATTGAACCTATTATTATTCGCGTTATTATTTCTATATAATACTTATATTAATTCTTCTTCTTCTTCTTCTTCTTCTTCTTCTTCTTCTTCTTATTATTATTATTATTATCAGTATTATTATTATTATTATTATTATTATTATTATTATTATTATTATTATTATTACAAGTTTAGGGGCTATAAGTATTATATAGAAATCTAATAACAGTTCATTGAAGCTGTGGAAATTCTGAAAAAGAGGTGTACGAATGCAGGCCCATCGAGGCAGTCGTCGTGGGCGTGCACAAAGTAAGGCAGAGCAACTGTGGAGAGTCTATGCCAGTGTATTTGCTTCAAATATACCTTCACGCATGCGCACTCGTTTGCCAGTGTAGTCTGCCAATATGAGCTTGCGCAATTGAGTTTACTGCGCATGAATCTGTAGTCTCTACACACTACATCTCGTGCTATAATCTTGTCGTTAAGCTTTGCATGTTGGGAGAAACTGGAATTACTGCAGAGAATACTTTTCAGGACATCACAAGTGAGTCCCTAAGGTAACAAGTGGGACGTTTAGGAAATAATTTCAGAAAGTTCACGCTGCCTGTGGCCATTTTGTGGAGTATAAGCTTATACGTACCTGGAGCGACGGTATACAGCATTTCAGCTGTACATATTGCCAGATAATATGCGATGGAATTTTGCGTTTCACGTCGTTCAATCATTCAGATGAAAATGCCGGCCTTCTCCAAAATCAGGGTGACAGACTTTGGAATGCTAACTCTTGTATAACAATGACGTAGTTTAATGAGAAGACCTTTGTATATTCGAGCTCGGCAACAGTTTTTAATTTGAGAACTCTCATCATGGCGGATTCACTGAAACAGTGAGTATTCAACAACTTTTTCATATGTCCATGTAGTACATTTGTGCAAAAATAAGCAAGTCCACAGGCCTTTGGCGAATCAATAAATGTGTTTTTCACCAAGCTGAAAGGTTGCAAGATGCGTCCGTCACTTTGAGACGAGCTAGATAAATGCAGTCAAACCCAGCTGGGCATAGAAATTTGCCATAGTAGAGACAATAGTACGACCGGCCGTGCGGTGGAACTTTGCAACAAAGTTTCCATATCTGAACTGACGTACTTGAATGACAGGCACAGGGTATGATGGCCAATAAAAATGCATTCTCGTTGCATTTTGATAATAATGTATCAATCACAATGACACGGAAATTATGCCTCCTCCCAACAGAAGGGCCATGGTCTATTTTTAGCCCTGCTACAGTATATCTCAGTTCTGAAAAGGCCATTTTGTTGTCATGTTGTCATGACGACTTTTAAAATTTGCATACAACTGTGAGAGTGAAACGAGTTGTTTATAGGTCACAAAACTTTTGAATCCCACTGTCGTCCATTACACCTTTTTCCTTGGGCATTAAAGGTGTGCAAGTATACACATCAACAGACTAGAAAATTAACTTCATGGGCAGAACCTTGTAAAATAGCCCTTTCTTGTCTGGTTAACGAAAAAAGATACCCCTGATCTAAAATATGCATGGGCTACCAACTTCAGAATACGGTTGCCCAGGTGGACTATCAGGGAAAAAAGTCAATTTCGAGCTCTGGGCAATATTAAACATGAAACATTTAACTTGTAATATTTCCCCTTGTCTTGGCCTGCTGGGTTTTAAAAAAATGTTTAAAGATATACAGGGACCATGTTCAAATTTAGCCATTGCTACCATGGAAAGGGGAGATCTAGCTAATCTGATAGAATCATAGAGTTTATGGGGTCACGCCAGGTCAAACAAAAAATAATGCACCACTACATGGCCATAATTTTACTTTAGTTAAACAATCAGAAATAATTTGTCTTCATTATTCTCCCTGGAATGAGGCAAAGAAATCAAAATAAATTATTATAAAATGAACATTATTATACGTCGTTAATTATAAATCCATAAAATAAATAAGTACCAGTGCATTATGTTTTAATAAAACCAAAAAAAACTGTGCGCTACTGTTACTGTTTCTTATAAATAATGGTACATTGGGTGATAAGGGGAATTTGGTTCATAAAATTAATTTGAGATTGAAGTAGAATAAATTTTAGCACATAAAATTAATTTGAAGGCATAAAATTAATTCGATGAATGCATAATAAGTTGGTACTATACTCTATAACACTTATTTGGGATGACTGCATGAAACAAAATTAAAAATGTTTGAAAAATTATTTCTGGTCTACATAAAATTAATTCAAACACATTAAAATAAACGGAAAACAAATTTTGATAACACAGGCCGCAATGTACATTATCTTAATTATTCTTCCTAGAATGAAGGCAAAGAAATTACAATTATTATTATTATTATTATTATTATAGAACAAACGTTAAAAGTTGTTACTTATTATTACATATTACCACAGTTTATTCGCATCGAAGCGCGCGCGTACTGCCGGTATTTGCACTGCAGTGCAATACCAAAAACATTATGCCATTCTTTTATGTTAATGAGTATTTACCAATTTTGACCCGGAACTGTTTTTGTTTGTAAACACAAAAAAATGTCGTCTACAAGATTTCATTTCACTTTGGTTCGATGCTAGTTATAGTAAAATGCATGACATTACCGATTAAAATCTACGATAAAGAAAATTGTCTGTACTTATTATAGAGTGAGGATGATTTTTATTATCCGGAAGAGCAGTTTGTTTGTCAGCGAAGCAAAAACATTGACAACTGGCAACGTCCGTTTCTAGTTCCATGGATACACGGTGGCTGCCGTACCACGGCGGCCATCATACATCGAAACACACGTAACTGCGGACGCAGCGGAGCCAATTAAACAGTTAACATTTTCAGAGACGTTTTTGCCAGTAGTTTTCTCACCGGACATTCCCTGTTTACAATAGAAAGTCACTTTTGCATGCAGTTTACTTTGTGCTTGTGTGTCCTACACGCTAATGATAACAGTGATCGCTGTGCACGGTAAACACTGAAATTTGGTCGTTCGACAAGTTACGTTTGCCGTATCTTACTCTTAAATTTCCCGTAAAAATCTTCGAACTCTTATTTGTATCGATTATTTCAAGCTCAAAATGAGAAAAAATCAAAAGCGTTCCATGTTCAAAGTTCTCTTCGTTTGGCTATCTGTTGCTACGTATAGCGATCACAAGCAGAGTTCGAGCCCTCCGACGTTCCTCTTACGTCATCCTTGATAAACAAGTAAACAATAGTTTAGCCAATCAAAATAGAGGGTGTGACGGCGCTGACCAATGAAAAGTGAAAGCTGATTCGATGCCTCATTACAGTATGTCAATGTTATGTAACTCCGCAGGGTTGCCCTGAAGCTTTGACAGACAAGTAGTACGCACGACTAATCGTCGATTCTCTCGATAAATGATGCAAATAAAAGATAGAACATATGTAATAATAACAGAACCCCATGGCCTGTGAGTGCAAGCGTGCCGTACTAGCGGTATTTGCACTCAAGCTACGGTGTATTCGGCTGTCCTTTCACTCACTTCGCTCGTGAAAGGACTGCCGCCGAATACACCGCAGCACTTGTGCAAATACCGCTAGTACGGCACGCTTGCACTCACCGGCCATGGGGTTCTGTCATATAAATCCATAAAATAAATAAAAAACAGTGAATTATGTTTTAACATAGACACTTTCAAGGGTCTATTGTTTTAAATAAAAAAGCTGTGTTCCCAAATAGGTTATCATGGCAACATAAAACAAAAATGAACATTGAGTTCATGCTGTGATAAATACACTTAGGAGAGCATTTGCATAGTTACTGGGATTACTTTTAATGGAATTTTGAAAAAAAAATGAAATTTTAAAACGCAAATAGGTTACTATGAAAACACAGGGCAGTAAAAATGGATATCATATTTTGTCTTTCTAATCTAAAATAACCCTTTGGTATAATATTTCTGTTGATTAATGGATTTTTACACTGGATATTTGGTCTTTCTAACCCCAAATATCCCTTTGATATAACACATTGTGTTGATTATTGGATTTTAGGTTGAATCTTTGAAAAACTGGTAATTTTTACTCCTGAATGGTTGCCATGGAAACATCTCACATTAAAATGAGTGTGATCTTTTTGGTGTGCTAACCAGAAAAACCCTTATTATCAATTTTTTACATCAATCAATAGTTCTTTAATATGAATTAGGGAAAAAGTAACATTTTAAATCCCAAACTGGTTACCATGGGAACTCAAAACATTAAAATAAGTCTGGTGTTTTGTGTTGTCTGACCCAAACTCCCCCACTAGATAATTTTCATAACAATTAAAGTAACTTTTCATGGGATATTAGAAAAACTGAAATGTTAAGCCCCTAAAATGGTTACCATGGAAACATGGGGCAGTGTAATCGATATCATATTTGGTCTTTTCCACCCAAAATACCCTTATGGTGAAATTTTCATGGAAATTGAACATATTATTATTCGCGTTATTATTTCTATATAATACTTATATTTATTATTATTATTATTATTATTATTATTATTATTATTATTATTACAAGTTTAAGGGCTGTAAGTATTATATAGAAATGTAATAACACTAGTTCATTGAAGCTCTGGGAATTCTGAAAAAGAGGTGTTGTTTATTTTAATTTTGTCAAAAGGGGTGACTTCTAATTGTTGTACGTGCAGCGCAGAATTATACATAATACTGTACGGAGAGAGGGACATCATTAGGCCAAGGAGTAATTAAATGCTTGTCGGAAAAGTGACACTAAGCAGTTTAAAGCGATACCCAGCAGGCCCAGACTTTTAACTTGTGTGCGAAGTTTATGGATACACATTCAATCGGAAGCCACAGAACAGTGCCACAAACGGCAAAAATTAGAGAGGCACCTTTTTCCTCATATAGGCAGAAATCAATGTATTATTGCCTTATTTGTATTGTACGGTGATTGTTTTAACAGCACAATGGCAAATTAACTGTAATGTTATTAAAAATTACTTCAAACCATAACATAAATGATCAAAACAGGCACGTGCATATAGTATTATAAAACATGAAGTGACAAGACTCAAATAAATTATATGTACCGATAACAAAGTTTCGGGCAAACATCTTTTACAAACTCTCTGAATATCAAAAGTAACTTATCCCACAAAGTTGCATTTTAAAAAAGGGACAAATAAAGAGCTAAACAAAAAATATAGGAAACGAAAAGGAAAGGTACACAGAAACTGAAAAAAATACAAATTGAAATGATCAAATACCTTTATTTTAAATACAATATGAAAATACAGACAAAATTAAAAAATGAGAAATACTTGAAATCAAATGGACACCTGCAACTTCCAGGGTCGTTGTATTCTGTAAATAGATAAGCAAAACAAGGTTATTTACATCTCTACTTGTTAGTATATATACTAAATCATAATGAAAGCATTTAGAAGGATTTCATTCTTATTTTCATGTTAAAAATTTAACTTTTCCAATGATATTTAATGTAAGATAAAACTGAAGGAAGTTTCATTTGAACATGTGAAAACATCGTAAAATGGTAAATCATCATTACATATACTGGACTTACCATAAAGATGACTTTTCAAGCATCAATTTTAAATTGAACAAGTCGTTGATGGCACAGTCCCCACTTGTTCGTTGGTACTTTAATTAAAAGTCCTCAGAGAGGATAGAGTCCTCTTCATTAATTAGGTCTATGATAAAAATACTGTGATACAGATGGCGCTAAATGGCCAAGAATGAGTTCCACGGTGGTGAAAACATAAAACCAATGTAGGCCACCATCCTAATTACAAAATGTCATTAAATGAGTCAATTAGTAATGAATCAACAGGATGTTGCCGAACATTTTTGCATACTATCCTAACACTAATAGATTATCACCGGTACCATATTTCATAAAGTTTGATGCAGTATTTACAAACTATGATATCAACATCTGTACCGACTTTCATCAAATTTTGACGCAGTATTTGTGGATATATAACTCTAATTAGGAAAGTTCATTAAATAAGCAATTACAAATTAATTAAAATGACACTGATAAATGCCTTTTTCATTGTTAAAGCAATGTAAGCTTAACATGTGTACCAAGTTTCATGAAATCTGATGCAGTATTTCTCGACATATCAGTCTAATTATGAAACTTAGGTAATTGACACGATACTGCTACACGCCGTTCAACAAATCAATGTGCATATGTATGACATAGGTCAATGTCCTTATACCAACTTTGAATGATACTGGTGGAAAGATGTCTGAGTTATGGCTCTGTACATGAAAAGATCGTAATAAAATGGCAGCCATGCAGCCATATTTAATTTTGCTGTCTAAAAAATCTATATGCATATGTATGACATAAGTCAATGTCCATGTACCAACTTTGAATAAAATCGGTTGAGACTTGCCAGAGTTATGGCTTTCGACATGAAAAAAAACCATAACAAAATGGCCGCCATGTGGTCATATTGGATCATATCGTGAAACAAATCGACATACATATGTATAACATGAGTCAATGTCCTTGTAATAACTTTGAATAAAATCGATTGAGATATGATTGAGTAATTGCTCCGTACATGAAAAAATTGTAACAAAATGGTGGCATGGTAGCCATATCATGTTCATATGTATGACATAGGTCAAAGTCCTTGTACAAAGTTTGAATAAAATCCATTTAGACGGGCCTGAGTTATGGCTAAGGACATGAAAAAATTGTAACAAAATGGCTGCCATGCGGCCATATTGGATCATATCATGAAACAAATTGACATGCATATGTATGACATAGCTCAATGTCCTTGTACCAACTTTGAATAAAATCGGTTGAGATATGCCTGAGTTATGGCTCCGTACATGACAAAATTGTTTTAAGATTGCCGCATGGCAGCCATATTGGATAATGTTGTGAAACAAATTGATGTGCATATGTATGATGAAGGTCAATGTCCTTGTACTAACTTTCAATAAAATCGGTTGAAACATGTCGGAGTTATGGCTCTGTACATAAAAAAAAAAATTGTAATAAAATGGCCGCATGGCGGCCACATTGGATCATGCATATGTATATATATTAAACGTGCATATGTATGACATATCAAGTAATTCTTGTACCAAGTTTGAATGAAATCGCTCCATGTATCTCTGAGATATCTGCGTGAACAGACGGATGCATGGACGGACAAACGCACACACTGACACATGCTCGGACATGACCAAACCTATAAGTCCCCCCGGACGGTATCTTGGGGACTAAAAATACAAGCATCAATTTAGTAAAAATATGATTCATAGAAAGAACCAGATTTCAATGTTTTTATTTACATATTGGTTTGTTATTGACTTAATTAATTTGTTCTTTACATGTTTATTTTATCATGATTTATCTTTACTTTTATCACTATGGCCATCATTATTTTACGTTGCTTATTTGGTTCTGTATGAACCCCTTTGTGTTTTTGGCACTTTCACATGACTTGAATTGGTCATCACATGATGCTCCCTTACCATAAGTTGTAATTTCTTTAAACCATTATGGCCAGGTACTTTACTATACCAGTCCATTCCCTTCCTAATCTCATGATGGATACTCTCTACACCGTTCTGTGAGGAAACCAAAACCAAACCCTGTGTTTTCAATCTGAGGGATGACATGATCTTCTAACATATGCATTTAGGGGGGTACACTTTCATTAGGAAAGTGTTCTCTGTAATATGCCATTAAATGTGATATGTTTGAACTGAGAATGCTAATATATTCATCTGACATTCTATTGCTTGTACTCTAAAGATTATGGCAGGCTGCAAATTTTGAAAATATTGGCTTATACAGACCACAAATGTGTGCAGCCTGTTCATTCAGCTATGGGCATATTCTTGCTGTGGTCCTGATGACGCTCTTGCACAACGTTTGAATGTTTTCTTCCTGAAACACAAAAAATAAAAAAGGATATGATAACTTTCTTTCAAAGAAGCAAACACAGTTGTTTCACTGAAAGTAGGTCAAAATAATGTAGACGAAATACATCTTCTGTAGTATATATATAACACACAATAAATCTGACACTGAAAGCTTGACAATCCTGACAAGCAGAATACTGAACATTTTAATGACTTTAGCAACAAAACAGTTTACAGTTGTAAAACACATACTTTAAAGCACTTGTTCACATGATTTCCGATGAATGCCTGCCCATGGTAAGAATGACGTCCAACACCAAATGACTGCAGAGCTTGGTCAATACTGCAGACTACAAAACCACATTGTTTTGGCAGTTTCGCTTTTACGTCTGTAGCTTCAGGTATCTAAGAAAACAAAGATAAACACTGTTTTGTCTGGAAATGACTGCACTACACGGTGCACCAGCCAAAATTCTGAAAATGCAGCATAGACATGACTGTGCACTTGAGATTGACAATGTTATTGCTTATCATCACAAAAATGATCTTACTTCTGGTATCAATATGCCATTTTCAAAGATGAAGGAGACCCTCTGAGATCTCAGGTTGCTAGACAGGTTATCTGTGGGTGTTCTCACATGATATAGGCTAAACAAACATTACATGTTTATTGAAAATGGCAACTATTCCGGTTTGATAAAAAGTTTGACTTGGCTAGCAACTAACTGCCACTGAAATTAATTGCGTCTCACAAGATTTCAAAATTATCACAAAATCATGTATTTTTATTTTGTTAATGTAGTATGGTCTTCTATTAATAAATACTAACCTTCCTGTCAGCTTCTTCACTGAGTTCCTGCACTTTCTCCTGGGCTTTTTTAACTTTGCCCAAGGTCATTAGTGGCGGTCTGCCATCACCTTCACTGTTGTCGTCATCATCATTGTCACAGTCATCATCAGCAAGGAGAGCCTTTTCAACACTATCAGCCAAGGACTTAGCTTCTTCTTGGAGTTCTTTCGCTTCACACCGTAATGTCTCGACTTGTTTCAACATGGCTACATATGTGTCAAATCCAGCAGGCTTCAGCACGGGTTCATCAATGTCATCATCTCTCTCCAGAGTCGTGATGATCTTGATATCCAGTACTGCACAGCTAGCTTCCACCATGGTGAAAAACTTTTAAAACAAGCCAGGACTGATGTGCAACCCTGGGACTGCAACCTGTGATAAAATATAAGGGTAAGCACATGTATCTTTTACTTTTAATGTATGACAATATCTTGTAACTTTCATACCTACCTATTTATGAATAAAACACTACATACAAATATACAACAACTAGATTGATCACAAATGCTGACATATGTGCTGGCTTCATTGTCAACTTGTATTCGCATATAGCTTCACTAATAAACTTCTATTTGTGCACACCGTTATGGACATAGTGGCATGCATACATGTAGATAGGTCACAGTGTGGTCTGTTGAACTGTTCAGAGAAAGGTAAAGTGAACTGATTGAAACAGAACAGAGCTATATGTTTAGTTGGTCAATGGAAGCAAACAACATAGTGGATTGAATTGATTAGTACATACTCTGCTCAGTGGTACATTGAAAAGTGGCTTTCTGACACTATTGTAGTGCTGCATGGCATGCCTTAGGTTTCCACCAGTTGAAAGAAATTCACTGTGACATTTTCTGATATCATCATCTTCATTGATGACAATAGTTGTTCATCCTTCAGCAACTGTGCTTGTTCCTTGCTGATCACACAGCATACGCAAAAATATTTCCCTAAAATATTTCAATGTGAGGAAGACAAGGAACAAAAACTGACATAATTACTTAAAAACGTTAGTAGGTATAGACATGACTGGTGTTCATGAAGTCAATTTGATGTGCATGTGTGAACTCTTGGAGAGGATGTACCTGTAATATGCACACTTATCAATTTAAATATTTATTTCAAAGAAATTCATGGTTACTACATTTTGCATTGCCAGTATACATATTAATACAATGTGTAAGAATTAAATTGAGAAATAAACACAAGAATTTCTACAGAGGAAAACAATCATTTGTCAATAGCTTGCAAATATTTATCAAGATCTGACCCACTGTGTACCCCTTCCTTTAAATTTATCTGACTAATCAATGTTAGCTGTGAATGTCTTAAGTCAACGAAAAACTACAACAAATTATCATAATTGTGTTCTACAGCGTATCATACACAATGCATGCTGATTATTAACAGTCGCACATATTGCAAAGTGATAGGTCAAGGATGTACACATGTAATTAAATCATAGGTAAAACTGAAGTGTACACAATAAACTGCCTGTCCTGTCAGTGCCTCAACTTTTCTTACGTATAAATCATAGCATGCAAGTATACATTTCATACCAT
>LD347168.1:203461-273905 GCA_001465055.1 Ptychodera flava | reverse complement strand
AGAAAATTCACTTCATGGGCAGAATCTCGTAAAATAGCCTTTTCTTGTCTGGTTAACGAAAAAGATACCCCTGATCTAAAATATGCATGGTTTTAAATAAAAAAACCATGTGGTTACCTAAATGGTTACCATGGCAACATGAAACAAAAATGAACATGGAGTTCATGCTGTGATAAATACACTTAGGAGAGCATTTGCGTAACTGGGATTACTTTTAATGGAATTTGGAAAACTTTGAAATATTAAAAGACAAATATGTTACTATGGAAACAGGGCAGTAAAAATTTATATCATGTTTTGTCTTTCTAACCCAAAATAACCCTTTGATATAATATTTCTGTTGATTACTGGATTTTTACACTGGATATTTGGTCTTTCTAACCCAAAATATCCCTTTGCTATAACATATTCTGTCGGTTACTGGATTTTAGGTGGAATCTTTGAAAAACTGGTAATTTTTATTCCTGAATGGTTACCATGGAAACATCTCACATTAAAATGAGTGTGATTGTTTTGGTGTGCTAACAAGAAAAACCCTTATTATGATTTGTTTACATCAATCAATAGTTCTTTAATAGGAATTAGTGAAAGAGTATCAATTTCAATCCCAGAATAGTTACCATGGCAACTCGAAACATTAAGATAAGTCTGGTTTTTGTGTTGTCCGACCCGAACTCCCCCACTAGGTAATTTTCATATCAATCAAAGTAACTTTTCATGGGATATTAGCAAAACTGAAATTTTCAACCCCTAAAATGGTTACCATGGAAACATGGGGCAGTGAAATTGATATCATATTTGGTTTTTTCGACCCAAAATACCCTTATGGTGCAATTTTCACGGAAATTGAACCTATTATTATTCGCATTATTATTTCTATATAATACTTATATTAATTATTATTATTATTATTATTATTATTATTATTATTATTATTATTTTCATTTTTATTATCTTACCATCCTACATAAACTTTGACTTTTCAGCCCAATAATTTTGATTGATGTTAAAAGAAAAGAAATAACATTTTCACTTACCAGTGGAATATATTTGGGATTAAGGTAGCGACCACTATGTGAAAAAGCCTGAATCCATTAAGGATTGTTGTGGATTCCTCCGTGGATTCAATCAGAATCCACGGGAATCCAGAGATGTCCATTGTGGGTACTCAGTAAATCCTAAGGTATCCAATTATGGATTCTTCTATGTACGGAACACTTTTAGAATCCACAGCAGAATCCATTACAGCATTTTAATGGATTCCATAAGACAGTCTCCTGAATAATCCTGTGCAGGATTTTAATGGATTCTGCGTGAAATTAGTGATCATGGGAATCCACCCTCTTGCCTTAAATTTTCCCATGGTACCTTGGGTGAAATCGCATATAATATCACTGCTCTGCTGTCATTCCTTTTAATTTTTTGAGTTTCTCATGAATCGGTATTTACTTGAAACAGTAACCTGTACCTTTTGCACATTTTGTACTGTTTCATCATTTTATTTTCATAATTGTGTGGCGCTTAGATCAGGGCATCCGTGTGGGACGGGCGTAAACTAGGGCCCTCACGCCTCCCGCGGGGAGAGCGGACACAGACACACACACGCCGATAGAATTCGTTTGGTGCGCTCAACCGCCGAAGCGGCCATGGTCTCTTTATTTCCCTATGTCAAAGAAAGATCAAGTTCATGTGAGTTGCCGTGTCTAAGTACAACAAGTTTTAAACTTCAAAAATAACAACTCAATCCTAATAAATCTTCGCGATAAACACAATAAAAGTTGACTCTAGATCTCAAGTAACACTTTGATGCATGTTTTGATGACGGATGGCTAGGTTATAAGCTGATAAATAAATGTTTAAAGAGAGAGCGCTTACCTATGTCAAAGAAAGATCAAGTCCATGTGAGTTGCCGTGTCAAAGGTCAAACTCGGGGACTTTTCCTTACACGTCTGACACAAGAGGGCGTTTATGACAGTTTCCATTGAGTGTAATGTATAGAGTTTTCATATGACTGAAACTATGAAAATGCATGCTTAAACAAATGAATAAAAGAAATTCTAACCATAAATTTATTCAATGCAAGTAACACCTGGCCACAATTGTATACCGAAATAACCTTGTATTCTGCTTCTAAACATGGCCTCTGTATCCTTTATGTTATTTTTGACAGATCCATTTCAAAAGGCCTTACTTCAGTGCAATTATCAACAATTACACTGGTAATGATGCATGGACATGCTTTGAAGATAGATATGGGGTAGTTAGTTCTATTATGGGGAAACAAACAGGACCAAGTTAATACGTAATGTACAGCGCGGATATTTAATATCTTGTCTGCATTCTTCCATTTTGTGTTTACAGAATTATGTGCAGGCATATTGCCATAGGATGGTATGCACAATATCTACCATTATTGATTGAAATGTATTACCGGTATTCTCATGATATACTAGTATTCTTTCATTTTACTCATACTCACGTGTTACACTACACACATCAACAATTTAAGTTCATACAACTGTTATGCAATTAAAAAAATAATGTCTTTTTTATTCACTGAACAATACTGTTCCAATGAAATATCTACAATAATTGACACATGTGTTTAAAAAAAGCTGTGGTTTCTGAAAAAAAAATCACAAACAATAATATAACCAGACTTTTTGAAACCAATATTTCAAGTCATTCATTGAAGTCTGTACAATTGTAGTAGCGATTTAAAAAAAAAGACTTGGCAAAAGACAATGGTAAAAATTTTGCCAAAAATACAATTATGCAAACTTGACCACAATTTGAAACAGTCTTACTGAGCTGTACCCTAAAAACCTCCACACAAACTTTCAAATCAATTGGAGTTGTGTTCTCAGAGAAAATTTCTTGACCAAGAATAGAAAAAATTGCCCAAAAATACAATTTTACAAATAATCACTGTTTATGACTCGGTCGGTGTGATAACATGAGTACAGCCTGTATCTAGTCAATAAAATTCAAAAGTTGAGTGGTCTTTGTTCAAAACTAAAAATGCATCATTCAAGAAAATGCAAAAACATATGCTTATACATTAAACATTGTCCTGTAATGAGTTGTCAGTGCTGTTGATATTGTCATTTGTCGATATAACGGCTCATGGCCCGCCATCCTCATCCTCAGGCTCTGGTCTGATTGAGGCCACGCCCTCAATGCAAGGTAGCCTCAATATGTATTTCCTTTGATGCAAGTGTTTTCCCATACTGTACGCAGTTTCACTTCTTTCTCTATCCCATGGCAAGTGTCTCCGAATAAAGTCACCCTCTTGCAACTTCTGTCATGCTCGCCGTCCTCAGAAGAAACACACACAACTATCAAATGTCTTCAGCTTCATGCTAGTCCTTGGATAGCCCGGTTTAAGTCCTTCAATTTCTGTAAATAATATACACAGAATAAATCATCAGAATTGTACATTATCCATTTAGTTTGTTTTTGTTTAAATCTGTGTATTTATAGACCTTTGATAATTCTTTTGAAAGTACTTCATTAGACTAGAATGGTTAAAAGTTGATATGTACATGTATGCAAGAAATTTGATTTCTGAATCTCACTGAAATGTTGATTCACCATACATTGGAGTTTTTGAGAAAACTATGAATAATTGTTTTACAATGCTTAACAATCACATTCTGTGCTTTCTGAGGTGTTTGACAATTGATACAAATGTACTTGATTCAAATAGGGTGTTTGAAGGTTCAGATGTGGACAACAGTAGTGATATTGGAATTTCAACTAAACTTATTTCACTTTTTATGGTACTAGTGGTCAACAGGTCACTGTTAAATATTTTCCCTGACAAACGCTTGCTATATCTCTAATATGTAAGTAATAGAAATTGTTCATTGCCCTCAGTGAGCTCAATTTACAATAAGACAAGCCTCAGAGTTGCCAAGACAAGATGTTTATGTGACAGATATTTATACTTTTGTTCAGATTTACAGTTAAATGACTGTCGAGAGTGAAATAATGCAGCGAATCATTTAATCTCCCAAAATTTTTTTTGAACACTTAAACTACTTTTTAACAGGACAAATACTTAAGAAAATTAAGTGACTCCAATGGTGATAGAAAAATACATGACCCCCTTTGCATTTTTCAAATTTAAAGTGACCCCCAACCAAACCAATTCCAACATATTACTTTTGTGAATACTTGTGGCATCACCTTGTTGGTGAAATTCTCTCATTATTTCCATTTTAAGTTGATTTTTGATGCCAAAACTGCTGCGATGCTGAGGACATGTTCGAAGCATCCAAAGAACAATAGTTGAAAGCTTTCAAACAGTTGCCAATCACGAGGGGATGCACGATCAAACATTAAGTTGTGTCAATCAGATCTATACGATGTCAACAATGAATAAACATTCGTACCACTGAGCCTTTTGTACCGTCCAGAAATTTCAAAGCTACCATTTTTTTAACCTGACATATAATACAGCCACCTTCCACACTAATGATCATTCCACTGCTTCTGTTGGGTTTTGTTGTTTTTTTCAATTCGCTCTGTGGCCCCAGTAGATTTTTTTCAATATGATACACAGTTTGAATATTTTTCAAGGTAAATTTAGTATGACATAGTCCCCACTGGATTATAGTGTAAGTTTAAGTTTATAGGAAAATAGTTTCATACTATTTTAGTAAAAGATAAAATTATGGTTTTTGAGCATGTCATGAAATCTGGAACATGTTATCAGAACAGAAGCTTGTTTTATCTTTCATTACACAATTTGCAACAAGCCTTTCAACGACTGTATTGTTTAGATGTTTTGTTTCCCGTACAAAGTTCATAAAGTACACTTCATGCATTCCTTCAATAATATTTTCGAAAGTGTTGGGAGACGGTGTTAAAAAGAACATTTCTTAGGTGTCACTATGCAATTATTGTATGCCATGTACATTTGAGTTTGGAACTCATGTAAGAGCCCCCTTAATTTGTTTCAATACGTTGCTTCTCTATAATAAATTGCAGGGTTTACTTGTGATTTCAAAATTTGACATGAGCTAAGCTGCATCACTATCAATTGCATCTGTATCTTCAAAAGAAGATTATAAAGGCAGATTTTGTTGCTTATGGCTGTTAGGTGCTCTGCAAATATAACCAAACATCAAAGATCAACTAAGTAGAATTGTCTTACTTTGTGTTGTAATGGTTCTGCTTAACCATATTCATGTACCATAATTCACCAACACTGGTGCTTTGGTTAACTTGCCCTTCAAAGTTCACTACTTTAGACTAAAAACTTATCAGTGCAGACTTTGTGTACTGCATACCTCTCCTATTGTTCCCAGTTGTTGGCATGCCTTTTTGTGTGACTGTCATTCCTTTGGGCACTAAACTTTCCCTATTTGTTCAACGCCGAATAAATACATGTACTTCCAGGGGACCTGCAACTTGCAAGAATATAAAAAAGTTAAAAATCCTACCGAGAAAAATCAAATTATCTCAAACACAGATGACGAATCACATTTCAAGCCACAATAATGACGATGAATAACCATATTAATCTGACAGTCCATCGACACATATTTGAATCAGAAATATATCAAGCATTTTCATGGCCTAAAAAGGCTCAACATAATTGGATTCACACTCACTATGCATTCCTACAGTATCTCAGAGCTGGTAGAATGTCAGACCATTGATGAAAAATAGACTCTTTTTACATCGATGGTCATATAAATATCCAAAATGTGCATGTTGAAAATAACACCACATTTCATTTTCAGCAGAAATAGAAATAATTTAGAAAGTTAAAAACTAAATGATGCAAATTAAAATGACATATCATGTTTAGGTAAGATTAGAATTAATCTCATGTTAACTTAAAGCCCCAACTAGCTGTATCTTCTAGCATTGTTTTTTTTTGTATTTTACATTCAAAGATAGAGATTGCAATGTGATTAAATATTTGCCCTAACATTAAATCCCATCGCTGTGCATACGAGCAAAAACCCTGGATAATGTGCATATCTGTACTGAAATCTTCACATTAACTGCACAGATATGTTGAATGACCCTTACATGTACTTCACTGTTTGATGCATTACTCAGGACGCAACATTCTCTGAATAGTTTGGTCACACAGAGTTCACGCAATGCATGTAATTCATTCATTCGCGCAGTGAAGTTGGGCTCCCCAAAGGTCATCACCTCACCTCAGTCATAGTGTGAAATGTTAAAGGGATAGTTCACCCGAATATCAACCTGCCTTTAAAAGTTGAATTGTAACATTCATGATGAAGAGATGAGAAATGTGCTAATGATTCTCCTGGAAATTAATGTTTTATTAATTGATGTGTATGACGCCATTTTCGCAATATGGAAGCGCCACTTATCGGAATTCCTCAGAGAGGCTTGACCTTAGATGATGTAAAGTTTTCGTGTTTGGTTGAGGAAGTTTCTGGGTATCGCTATGGGGTCTGATCTACTTTACGTTTGTATTGAGCTACTGCCCAATGGACACACTTTGCCTTCAACCTTATAACTTTGAACCGGAATTCAGCGACTTCGAACTCCAGGATTTGGTGTTTCCGATAAATACACGGACACATCGATAAATTCGGAAGTAAAAGAAGGGCATGTGGCTCCACCAGTGACCGAAGGAAGCTTTACAAGCATGGCTCTTTTGGTAGCTCAAAGGTATAAGTCACAACATTACGGGAGGCCATTCTAGTAGAGGTTTTAAAACAAACAATAGAGCGTATCAATCATGTGTTCCTAGAATTATTTTTCATGAGAACTGAACAGAAATTACTGGGGGGTAAGGCTTTTTTGGGGGGGTCGCTATTTTTTTTTTAAAGCATTTTTGAATTGCATACCTTTGGGGTAGGGTTATCATTTTGCGCAACTATTGCAACTATTTGAAAACAAGATGTGGCCAATACAGTGCTTCACCAAAAAATATCAAATCATGATACATTGGAATCTGTTAGGCAAAATATTGACAGTTTTCCCCTATAAAATGTACCAGGTTTGATAATTTATGTGATTTTTGTACCCTTTAAATTTAGAGGTAATATACATCTGTGTACAAGAAATTTGGTTTTGGATTCCATCAAAAATGTTCGTTCACTATACATTGTAGTCTGTTGAAACCATGATTTTTTCAATAAACAACTCGCTATTTATCTGTAGGCGCGTGCTCTCAGCTTGAGGGAAAATCCACTTATGATGTTCCACGCCAGAATTTAAATATACTGTTATGACATAATAGAAATAAATCACACCCAGCGGCGATATACCAAGTTCAAAGTCAAATGAGAACTTATATGTCAATAATTAAGATATCATTTATACAGACTGTGACTCACAGGTCATCAAAAATTTGGGGGGGGAGAATCATTTTCTTGCTAACACTTTTTTAAAGGTCATTATTTTCCATGGATTTAAAAAGGCACTTTTGCTGATCACTGGAATTGCCTTTTCTAGTATGTAAGAGGACTATGGAGGGGTGATAGCCTGTTGTTTTCAATTGAAATTGTAATCTGGTGTATAAATTTTCTGGAGAGACAATCTGGTGCCAACAGAGGCCTTTAAAAACACCAACCAATCCCCCCCCCTTATTTTTTGCCCGGTCCCTGATGAATCAACAGTCATCCCGGGGTGCATACGTACCACTAAAAGTCACATTAGCATGAAGTGACCTGGAAATTTGATGTTCATCGAAATTATCAGGAATATCGATGATTTAAAACAAACAAACGTTAGATACTTTGCCAGATACAGACATTGCTGAACACGTTTATACAAGAAGGAGCAGACGTATCTTAGACACAATTGGGCTGGTTAAAAATAAGACAGCAGCTATACATACCTGGTACATAATATTGTACACGAGAGCCGTCCAGCTGATGCAGGACTCAGCGACGATCGAGGGCTTGAAGTGTGTGTCGACCTATCGCTGGTGCGGAAAAGAGGTACTCTCTTCCGTTTTGGCGAGTTTCGTCCTGGTTGAACGGAGAATAAAGCTTAAAGTTGTCGGACCATGTCGTAACTGCATGACACGGTCGATGACACACTGGCACTAGATTCAAACGTACAGCATAGTCGTCGAGATGGTCCAGGAATTCAAGGGTAGACTCTTTAGCATACATTCCTAAACACCGACGGGACATGTCAGTAGAAGCTAAAATATCGACAACTGAAGATAACTGACGGCACGATCACGGGGTAGGAATGGTTCGATGTACCGATGAAAGCGACGCGACGCGACGCGACGCCGATCGTAACAATGGCGTCTTCTGAGTATGACTCCTTAAGTGCTCAAGTATTCACGAAATGAACTTTGCAAAAAATTTGATTATAACTATCATGTTTTTACTCAATCTTGAAGAAAATGTTTATTTTTTTTTGCTCTCGTTAGACAAAAATATTGCTAACTGAACCATATTTTCGTATTTCGCCAGATAAAGGTACATCATTGTACACATTGACCCCTAGCATCAGGCTGCAGTCCAGCCTCTCTGCATGTACACTAAGCAGCTTACGCATTTTTTATCTTCATGAATATTCCGTTTTACGCATACAGACGTGCCCAACCAGTGACTGAGCCGGATATTTGGCGAGATCTTTTTCAAGATGTTAAAAAATAGCAGCTATTTGGCCTAATTAAAACTTTGGGAAATAATCGTGTGTGAGTCATACGAAGTAGGCCTATATTGCTTGTATTTTGAGGACGGTTTTGAAGAATTCATTCGTTTTTTGTTGCATTTGATTCCTATTTTACTATTTGAAATAAACGATATCTCTTCTATGATCTTGCTTTGGTAGATATGTATGTGCGTGTGTATGTTAGACGGAATGAACTGTGCAAAGTGACTAGTACAACATTGATATTAACATTGATAGTGCATCTGCAGATACAGCCAATCGTGCATCTTGTATTCTCTTTCTTTATTGTACATACAACATTCTTACTGTTGCAATAGCCAGATTTGGATTCATTTCAACACCAACCATGTTGCTATGTACACGCCGGCTATGCTCAAAAATAGTATGGAGGGAATTGAGAATAATACAGTTCATATACAAAGATAAATAAATTGAAAGAAAAAACTGCAGTACAATATTTCATCCTCATTTGACCGATGTCGTATCCTAACCTACTGAAATTAGTTTCTGACGAACATACAAGGACGTGTATCATTCACCAAGGTGGTGCAATATGTTTCGAGACATTGCAGAAATATTGTAGTTCTGACGATGTTCTCCGTGTCAGCTTACGTATGTAGGAGATATACCGGTATCTTTCCGAACGATAATGTGGATACACACAGCGAGGTCTACGCGAACAGGTGATGAATCAATTGAATAAAAAACGGTTTTTGGAGATCATATCTGTTTATTTCATCAATTCTGAACATGGTTTGAAATCGGTCTCATATAATATCTACCGACCTGTACTGACGGGCCTGGAAAAGCGAAATTCTAGCACTTTGTTATGAAATCCATTATCGTATATCATCGGGTCACGGTCGCAGTTTTACATGCGGGACTGAGTTCGGAGTTCACTATGACTTGATGTGGGATTTGATGGAACACGAAGGTAAATGTAGAAAGTGGAAAAGACATTTTCTTAAGCAATTGTCGCTCCAGTCGCGGTGTCTTTTCCCATGCACCCGCTTTTTCGGAAAAGTATTTTTAATAAAACTGTGCACATTTTAAAACTTCGAAGTTAATCGTCTAAAAGTTTATTTCATATGTAACAGTACGGTACACTGATAGTTCTCGAAACAAGTAAAAAGAATTCCGCTAACTCTGAAATTAAACTAGTCTATGGTGTCTTCTGAACGTCCTCGAACACCTGACTGCTACCCTGTTTGTTATGCGTTAGGTAGTTCAGAATTAATCACGATAGATCGATGCATCACAATTTACAGATTCACGTGACTGAACTATCTTATGATTAGTTTGTTAATTGACGTTTGGGGCGAAGCAGCGAAAGTCCAAGGCCCAAAAGAGAAGTACGCAGTCCAATCACATATTTTCGAAGAAATAACCACTGCTTTCCATATAATGTGCAAATCCGGCCCTTACGAATGCTGCTGCCCTGCTTCCGAGAATAACTTTCGAGCTTTGAAGCTAGCAACAGTAGCAATGCCGCTAAACAGCCTTGACTCGCCCCGAGTTGATTTTTGATGTGATTGAAGCACGGTCTGAAGAACGAGCACATTTTGCGAAAGATTATGATGGATTATAAGGCTACCAGGCTGTTATAAAACGTGTCTGTCTTAGGAATTCTTAGGAAGTCATAACTGCTTAAGTCGTATAATATTCTAATAAGGGACTGGTCAATTTATTCGGCGGGGGGGGGGGCAGTGGATTCATGAGGGTCACCCTGTTTTTGACTATGGTGATAGGGGGTCACTATGTTTTTGAATGCCCAATTAGGGAGGGAGTGAGTTTTAAACATTTCGGCACGGGCTCATACTTGCCTAAAATGCATCGTGCAAGCAACAAATTGCATCATTCAGTTGAATTTGCATTCATGGCGCGCCCTTTAGGTGCTTAACTTTTATAACAATAAAAAAACCATATTTTTCAGAGGCCCCTCCAAGCACGAAACTTTAATATATCAGACATATATGTCATGATTACATGCCTCGTATATCGAACGTCGCGCTCTCCATAGGATTCAATGGTAACTCCTCGATGATGTCGCGGGCCGCATAGTCATCATTTGACGTGAACCGGAACTATTTTTAGCTTGACAACTTTTTATGTAAAAATGTCGAATTTCATGTTTTGCACATAAAATCCGGTTTTGGAAAATTTTGCAGAAAAAAATTGATAAACCGCATAACAGTAGTTAAAATACATCATTGCGCCATGCGATGAAGAAAATCGTTCCATTTTTAACGGATTTTCGTCTAAGATTGAAATAAAGCATTGGGTTATCATTTGCCAATAAATCTAAATATTTTGAGTGACAGATGTGTAAGAGAGGCATGTAATAAAAACATTATAGCCCAAACATGGGACTATGTACCCTCGGGGCAGGAGACCATTCGCCCTCTTTACGTCGGGCAAATGGTCACCTGCCCTCGGGCACATAGTCCCATGTTTGGGCTATAATATATAGAGATATCCGTATGTTTAAAACGTTGTCGACGCGCCCTTCGGGCGCCTAACTTTAAAATATCAAACATATTTTCAGCATGCCCTTCAGCCGCACTTTCACATATCAGACATATATATCGGAGATATCCATATGTTAATATTTTCAGCGGGCGCTCCGGGCGCTGTACTTTAATATGTCAGAAATATATAGAAATATTTTGATGTCTGTAAATTGAAAGTCTGTTTTACAAGGTTTACTGATCATAATGAAATCTGCAGCGCATATGAAGAGCATGATAAGTTCCTGATACTGTTCTGTTTTCTCAATGAGAATTCAGCATTAGAAAGCAACATGCACTTGTATTTCACAATCAAGCGTCATACTTCTTGATCTCTGATAGGCACATTAGATCCAGTTTTATTCTAAACCTGGGAAATTTTAGCCCAGGATTTATTAACGGTACACAGTCCCGGATGTAGGATGGCCCCAGTCGCGCTTTCTCTTCAGTTGACTTACTTGCTGACCAAGCGACATTCACACCACGATCCACGAATAGCCTTCCATTAGCACAACGGCTTGCCGATGTTTAGTCCTTCAATTTATTATGTTTTTATATGCCCACAGACTTGGAGAAGTCTATCCCTGATACTCTTACACTTACATACCCAACAGGCAAACCTGGCGGTCACACCGTTATACGAGATACAACGTTTGCAATTCTAAAATCTGGCCAGAAAATACTTGGTGCACTAGGAAGCACTAGGAAAAATTTAAAAAAAAGGCAATCTTAATTACCTACCAGAGCAAAATAATTTGACCTTACAGCATTGATGTATCTTTTCACATTCATGCTTACTGATGGCTAGCTGTAGCGATTTACTCATACGGCAACTAAGACTATGGTAGATTTGCTTTTAGAGTATTTCAAATTACTTGTTCCATCAGCTACAGCAAAGTATTTTAAGTATTGTCGATTCCGTGTTCAGCATTTAATTTTACTCAGCATTTTAAAACATTCCTTGTTCGATTTTGAAAGGTAGTCGATTCGCCAGATAATTGCCATGCACTCGCCAGGGCACAGGCGATTTGATAGTAACTATGCGAAACCCCCAGGATGCAAGTGAGAAGTTGTATCATAGGGTTTTCGTCAAGCCACAGACTCTCTGCACACAAACGACGATTGAAGCATTCATGCACCAGAGTGTTCATAACATTATGCCATACACTTAATGTGGGAGGACATCAGGCAACTCTCCACATTGCGACATTGAGTCCACGTCCCTGCCCTGACAATGCTTGTAGCACACACAAACAAATAATTCCCTTTGTCTGTGTTGCACACTTCACCCTGACTGCACTGTACATGCATTGTGACCACAGAGTGCATACCGGGGGCCTTGGTTCGACCACTTAATATCGAAAAGGACACTAAATCATCTGGATAAAATGACCGATACATTCACAATTTTCAAATTTGATAATGGTCTTCCCGTCTCAGCAGTCTCCGACTTTTGCCATGGTAGTCGGCTGAGGTCTAGTAAGACAGCAAACAAAGGTTGTTTCAATCACGGTCATCTTTATTTCACGCAAAACTACTCAAGTTACTTTTTTGGGTGAAGACGTTCTTAAAAGTTGTAGAAGGCACTAGAAGTGGAGTCTGTGCAGTCATGGATGTAAGGGTACAGGACGACCTGATAATCCATTTCACACCTATTATGTTATCTTTGTCGACGCTAGCCTTTTCAGTTGTGGCATGGTTGCCATGATCAGGACGGCCAAGACACTCCATGGACGTATCTGTGGTACGTCCAGGGACGCACACATACACAAACTCCACTGATAATTTTCTATGCATCACAAAAATCTTTCAAATATATGACATTCCTTTTTTCATCCATAGTGCGGTAGGGCTGGCCGTGGGCTGACAGCGATCCTGCAAATGAGATTTCGGGTGCAAATCCATGACAATGCGTTCAATCAACTTTTAAAAGAAAACAAGTTTACAAGAATTTGATGTAAATTGCAGACTTAAACAAAGTCTATTTTCAGTTAAACTTTCTAGCAACAGTGACTGAAGCAAGAAAACCGCTTTTGTTTATACATTCAAGCACCGTCCCTCCTGGAGGGACGGTGATTCAAGTGGGTCCTCGTGATTGTTGTTAATGACATATGGCTATTTACACCTTGAGACAATGGAGCAATGCATCAGAGCCCTGCATGACTTGCCATTGCCTGACCTATCACTTTTTTCTTCAAGACATACCGGTGCAAAATGTAATGCAGGTCTCCTGGTTATGTGTCAAATAAGCAAGTTTGGTCGCAGGTCAAAGCTTTTTTTCACGAAGTCGAACTCGCAAGAGGGCAGATCGTCTGTGTAGCCGACACGAACACAAACTGTCTGATACCGGCTACCAAATACTATCACAAAGATGTCATCTACTGACCACACACATTTGTAATTTGAATGAACAATGTGTGACGAAGAGGGGAGTATCCCATGTGTAACTGCTGTGGCGATATCGATGGCAACCTTTCTGATATGTTAATGACATATGGCTATTTACACCTTGAGACAATGGAGCAATGCATCAGAGCCCTGCATGACTAATGTCATTGCCTGACCTATCACTATTTTCGTCATGACTGCAGCAACATATACTGTGGTATACAAAACGCAAGCTTTATTTCAGTCGAAAGATAAAGAGACAGTTGCAAAATGATAAGAATTAAAGGAGGGGGATGTGTCTACTACAGTGCGGGGACTCCAAAGTGCAAACCCTAAGCCCTTCAAGATGGTTTCCAGATGGGTAGAGCACCGTGGGTGGAGGGACGGTGGGTAGAGTGAACGTTAGAAATGTGAGCCCAGGTAAGTGTCTAGATTTTTCTCACTATACATCCAGCTATTCTTTAACACATATAGTCCTTTCCAACTTGTAGAGACTGTAAGTTGTCATCAACAGTGTTGTTTTACAATCTTTACCTCACACGTAAAATTATGCAACTTTATTGGATTGCATAAAGGTGCATAATTTTAGTGAGACATTAAACCCTTTTATACAAGTGAACAAAGATGCATATAGGCTTCACCACTGACACCATGTTTACACACCTTTATGCACTGCATAAAGGTGCGTACAGGAGCTGACCAACTTTATGCAAATTTATGCAATTGCAGAAAAAAATGTTAAATTTGGCTTTTCATCCTATGCTAGTAAAGGTCACTTCTACATTTCTGCGATTTTCTTTGTTTTTTCGGCAATGTAACGCAAGTTCTTGAGAGTATAGCTCGTCGTCACGATGACGTAATTGTTTGGTTTCATTGCACAGATGGTAATGAACGATTCCGTCCACTATATACCGTCCAAATTGTAACGAGCTCGAACAAAACCTGGTATCGATAAACGTAAACTTGCAGCAGGAGAGGGGTCAATTTGGTCGGGGGAGGGGATTTCAAGCTGATAAGTATAAAAGCAATCCATGTCTTGACTCAAATGATTGATCATGAAAGGCCATAGTCCTCTATCGTTAACGTTGTAGTTCTTGACGTACATTTAGTTTTGGAATTTTGTTTTATTTGTATGTGTATAGGACACTGCATGAAAAGCCAATAATACTTACTGTATTTGCATGGATTATTGCCTGTATTTTAGCTGAAGAGTGCATATACAGGTGAATACAGTTATTAATCCATTGCTTGTATTCAGCAAGCCTGTATTCACGTGGATTCATGTGAATTCACGTGTATTATTCAATAATACAGTCAACTCATTAATGTGAATTTATCTGTATTATTGCGTTTTCATGCAGTGGGATCTTTAGGAAAAAGCGTTTTTGACACTGCCAATGTCGATTGCAAAACTAATTTACAAGTAGTAATATTTTAAAGGCGTTTCAACTTTTGCAACGCTTTCACTCAGCATAAAAAAGTGTTGTAGTAGTCATACTTTCAGTTACACTGGCAAGGCTAGTATCCATCATAAATACTTTTATGGATTCTCAAAATCTAGCCAGGTCTGTTTTTTAGACCCACAATGCATTGTGACACTAGAATACATTAGTATCCAAAATGGATTTTGGCATGTATTCCCCACAACCTTAGTTTTGCTGGATACTGCGGGAATCCATTATGTATTCTTGTTCTGGATTCTCAGGACTGGATAATGATGGATACTCTAATGGATTCTGCTGTATACTGTAAGAATCCATCAAAATGGATATTGCTATAGGTCTGTGGATACGGAACACTTCGCATGGTGGACTCAGATTAATTGACACGTATTTTCAATCCTCATTTTCGCATAGAATAAGCGGTCACACACCCGACATGTGATACTGTTTTTATCTGCTCAGTCACCGAAGGGTTCAGAAAATTTGTTAGTTTTTCAAAACATTGCGCATACGGCTATTTTACTAAAAAACACGTGTTTTTTTAATTGTTTTTTGCACTTGAAAAAAGTGTAAGTACAAATCTCCAATCGGCCTTGGTGATCTGTTTACGGCAGTCGACGGCTAGGTATACTTGGCAAAAAACTGTGTCCCAAATTTTTGAAATTGGCTTTTCGCACAATGAGCCTTCAAAATGTCAACTTGACGATTTTAGCATAAATTATCGGCCTTTGTTCAGGTTTGTCAGGATATTTTCATTTCCAGGCCTTTTATCAGAAATCTGAAACACGATCTTTCAGATATATTCATTCACTGTCCACAGGTGAAAAATCAGGCTAATCCGTCCAGGTGCCGCCGACTTATACTTATTTGAATTATGTAGGCACTGACAAAAATGGAACTGAGAAAATCGACGATTTTTGTAAACTACCTATGCGTCACAGATTGTGGCCAAGAAGTCATACTCGCGCACTATTTTCTGCGAATTTTATTACACCGGTACTAAACTAAAGTATTTAGCTTCAGTTTTGGGAATTTAGAACATGTTTGTTATTGCAGATTGTATGAAAATAGAAAGAAATTACACACTGAACAGGCAAATGCTTAGTGCCAGCAGTAGGTGGTATTTACACAATAGACATCAAATCAGGTCCAATAATCGTTATCATTCAAGGTAAACTCTGAAATTTACCAGGTCCAATAAACATATAGATGATGACAAAGGCAATGGGGCCATCTTGAACCACGAAAAAGTGGTGGTACCAGGTGTCAGGAATGGGTAAACGTACCCTGCCAGCTAGCCTCACCCGTCAAGATTGACCCAAAGCGACAAATTCATTGTTATTTGGTGAATTCACCAAATTACTTTTGTGAGTCAAAATTTGGTATGCTGTCACTCATCATTTGAGAAACAGACAGGTCATATTTAGATACAACATCTCCGTATCTACCGTAGAACTTCTTAAATGATTTTACCAATCTACTTTCTGAGAATCCTTGCCTCACTAACTTTTGAGCTAATAGGCTGTGTCTAACTCGAAAGTCTTCATATGAACGGCAAGCTCTACTGCATCTGAGGAGTTGTGAAATATACAAACCATAAGCTGGAGATGATGGTATATTGCTCGACAAAAAGGAAAAATTTATGATTTCAAAATTGAAATCGTCTCTTTTGTCATACGGCTTAGTATATAGTGTATTATGTCTAATTTCAAACAATACATCTAGGTATGATGCCGAGTCCACACTTTCAGTTGTTTCTTTTATTTCTAAATCATCTGGGTAGATGTGGTGTAGATAATTGGATATACCAGGATTGTTTAAACTGATGAGATCATCAATATATCTGTGGGTGTTGTTAAATCGCTTGGCAATCCTTTTACACCCAGATTTCTGAAGTGATTGCATGAACTCTGCTTCATACAAATACAAAAATAAGTCTTCAAGAAGTGGGGCGCAGTTTGTGCCCATGGGAATGCCTATGGTTTGCCTGAATTCGGGTAGTTTTCAATCGGATTCGAACCCACAACATACGGCATCAGTCGCCTAGCTGAAAGGCCACAGACAGAACCAGTCGGCTAAATCTCCACTCCCAAAAAAGAGTGGTTCAATAGCCGGCTAAGTTGTTACATTTTTCTGACTGAGGCCGCTCAACACGTTGTAGAGTTCGTGAAGCACTCACGCACGCATGCTCACTATCATACATCGCACATACACACTTTATCGAAGCGAAGAAACGAATTTCATCGCTTTAACTGGGCGAACGATAACCTCGGGGACAATTCTGTCCACCAGCAGTGTTACCTACCCAGGGTAGAAAATTCGGGTAGTTTTCAATCGGATTCAATGTATTCATTCCTACGACTACCATTCTTGTAAAAGAAGACTTTCTTCACGAGAGATGATAGCCTGTCTTTAAGTTTGTTATGTGGGATGGTTGTGTACAACGTTGAAAAATCAAATGTGTGGATTGAATTGTACATGGTTTTGTTATTTTGAAAAATATGTAACAATTCTTTGGAGTTCTTTAATATCCACATTTGATTGACCCCACTAGTTTCATAAATTTTGTCACAATAACGTACCAAACCAGATTTAATGGTTGATAAAATGATGGTTAAAAGTTGTTACAAGCGTTTTGTTGTACACTTACTGGAACCAGCTATGAAACGTTGTTTATAGGGATTCTTATGGACATATATAGATTAGTAATACCTTGTACAGTAGACACAGCCTATTAGCTCAATATAGATTAGTAATACCTTGTCATCTTGCGCTAACTCGATGCCAAACTCACTCAAAATTGTTGAATGGTTCTGCAATATTTCCTCTTCAGATAAGGTTGAAAGAGAGTATGTTGTGCTACTCTCATCATCTGAGTTAATCTGAAGTTCGTTCTTTTAACATTGAATGTAATATTGCTTGCAGACAAAAGTGATGTTGTTTGATGCTTTGTCTGCAGGCTCAACAACATATTTATCGTGTAAAGCATCTAGACATTCCTGTACAGAAGGGTCATCGAAGGCAGATGTAGTGTTGATGACAGAACGAAGACGAAGACGTGAAATGCGAGATTTTACCTTATCACGGACTGTGCGAAGCCAGTCCGAAAGACATTCAACGTCTTCGTCTTCAAGGGCAGCCCACTTCTTAGCTGTTGTTGTTGTTGTTTTTTTATTTATTTAAGTGTCCTATGTGGACTTATTCACCATTTAAATAAATTACAATGAAATGTTTTCTATTGCCACATCCAGCCCGCTGGGCTTATAAGACACGTTGAATACCACATTGAAGACAAAAAAAGATACATTATTTGTAAAGTGTGCTTTTCCTTCTCGAAAATGCCCTATAAATGTAGTCTGCTACATCATTGCAGAATTTTGTCATAAGTATACATAACTTATTATCGTTGCTTAAGTCATTAAAATCTGGCATATCAGTCAATATCTTGTCTAAAAGTGACTTACGGTAATCTTTATATAGAGTACATTGAAACAAAAAATGAAATTCATCTTCAACATGAAGAGGACTCAATTCGCATAAACTCTGTTCAACTGCAAGATTACTGAATCTCCCAGTTTCTATTTTAAGCGGGAGTATGCCCGTCCTAAACTGGGCCGTGAGAGACCGCTTCGCACGAGACATGCAACCTGTCAAATACATTTCTTTTCCGTATTCCTTTCTAAAAATACAATACGTCCTTAATTTTGACTTTTGTTGCACATCTTAGCATAAGCCTCAGCAGCATCCATGATTAACTTAAAGTTAAAGTTCCAGTTTACTTTGGGTGGCTCGCGATATTTTGGGTAACTAGCGATTTAATCCATTTTTCGAACGTTTAACAACTGGGGAAGAAAAAAGTCCCCTGGGATGGGGAGGGACGGTTTGTTGGTGCAACGGTTTACCTTATTGATTTTATTAATTTTGACTGTGATATTTCAAATGAAGAGTTCAACTCCAAACCGTCTGGCTGCTTTCAGTATCATAACAAATAAAATTATTAAATTTGACTGTGATATTTCATATAAAGATTTCGACTCCACACCATCTGATTGCTTTATATATTACAGACAAGTCCTTTTCTCACATTCCTGGCCGCTGGGAGTGCGGGATCGACAGTGTGGGAAAAATCTATCCCACACTCTCAGAAACCGTCCCACACTCTGCAGTAAATATTACACGAGCTCTGATTGGATGATAAACAGTCTGTTTTGTTCAACTCGCAAAATGTTATCCAATGGCACGACGAATAACACACGGACCAGAACTACACTGTAAAAATAGCGGACGCTAGACGCGTCTTTACGCGTTCAAAATGTACATGTAGGTGTTCAAATTTGAACGGCTAGTGTTCATATTGTTAACACTAGTGTTCATATTATTAACAATGATGTTCTAAACCTGAACACGTAGTGTTAACAACGATCTCCTTCAAGTGTTCAAAAACTCAGCATCACAGAAATTGTAAAATACTGTGAAACAATTAACAGTCTTTTGTGTTTTTTACTTTACAATTTCTATATTAAATTTACTATTGCTTCACTGTCCGGCAAACGTACACGGATTTTGGTGTAACGAATTTCACACTAAGTGAAAAATATTTCCGGCCTACAATTGCTGAAAGCATGTTTTTTCTAAAAAAGGAAGTATGCAAAATAATTTTACACGTTTATTACGGGTTGAAAGTTTAAAAATTTGAAAAGAAAATCTGAAAACCACCATGAACGTTTTAATTTTAACATCGGCGTGCAAGAGGCGTTCTACTTCTAAACACTTGGTGTTCAAGTTTGGTGTCTTTTCCTATCCCATGATGCATCAAAACGGAAGTTGCGACATTTTTCTTGTAAGCGCACCCTGAAGTCGTGATCGTGCGGAAGCAAGACCAGAAAGGGTAAGTTTCCTCTCCAAAATAGTAAAAGGTATTAGCTTTTTGAAGCATTTATATTATCGTCCTTTGAAATTAATTATATTGTACCTTGAAATAGCTTTACTACGTGAAGAAACCTTTTTTCTTTCATCAGTGGCTGCTATACCAACAACGAGCTGTGACTACGCAGTGGTACTTTTTGCCATAGACTATCGATCGATCTCACTCGGGTCAAGGGTCATTGCAACACAACTGTAGCGATAACCCTTGACCTGAGCGCGATCGATACGCCTTGCATAGTACCGCTGCGTAATCGCAGCTAACACATGTCTTTTAGTAAACACAATCGCATGTGATACATCAATTAAACATCGTAGATTACACAATGTATTGTTTCAGCATATGAGAGTTTGGCTTTTTTATTTTAATCAGTTGATGACAAGAAGCAGCAAATATTTTGTAACAGTATTCAAGAGAGACACTGTATATGAAAATCTCCCCTTATCCTTAACCTAATCAGCCCCTTGTCTTTCATTTAAAGTTTCATCTCGCCATATTACCTATTGTTGCATTTTTTTTTCAGGATGTAAAAAGTTGGATTTAACTGAAAATTGAAGAGTTGTTATAGAAGCTGGTGGTACAGATAACGAAGAAAATGAGTGTACAGGTAGCTGTCTGGCAACAAGCTTGAGAACCTCAGTTCATCTCTAATATAGATTTAAACTTCCAAGGGTCAGTAACTGAATTTTGATAAATTTCTGTATTTATGTTCTGAATTAATCTAAGCTTTGGTAGCATGCTATGATCAACTAAATGTTGCCGAAGAATAAGCTTTCACAGACGTGTAGTCTGCCTTATTTAAATTAAAGCTGAAAGCGACAGACCATTCAGAGTAAAAATGTCCACTCTGAATTACTGATTTTTCTGAAATTTTCACTCTGAATTTTCTGTCACTTCCTGCTTCAATTTTTCATCCCCCTTGCATCTGATGAAGGAGACTTCACGTCTTTGAAAGCTTATGCCCCTCTAACATTTAGTTGATCATAGCCTGCTACAAAACCGTAGATTATTTTGTATTGTAGCTCAACACGTCTCTTGTACTTAGCAACTGGTTTTTAGCTTTGCTGTCAGCTAAATATGTGGATATGTAGCATTGTCCTAAAATTTGTACATCCAAAGGATTTCCTTCAAAACAGCCTGTACGAATCCTTTAATATTTGAATTACAGGTCCCAAGGGATTACCCTAATCAGATATGTTCAAATTATGATGAAATATGCAAATTTATATTTTTAAGGCTAATTTTGCTATTTTTTTGCAAAAATTTCTTCTGTTTTACTGACGTCTTCAATATTTGGTACAGATGTCCTTAAAAATGACCTTAGCCAAATTTGTGCTAGTTGTGATGAAATATTCAAATTTTTATATTTCATGGCAATTTTTGTCATTTGTTGTCAAACAATCTTTAAAAGATCTTTTTCAAAACTGCTAATCAAACAGCTTTGATATTTAGGACATAGATCGCTACTGATAGTCTTTTTCAGATTGTTCAAATTATGCATAAATTTGCAACTTTGTATTTTTAGGACATTAAAGACATTTCAGATATTTTTAAGACATGGATTACCAGAATGTGATATATTCAAGTTATGATGAAATGTACATCTTTTTCATTTTAATCGTGATTTTTATAATTTTTTGTAAAAAAAATTGTATAAAAATTAATAGCAGGGTACACCAGAATTTGGGAGGTCTTTACGAATATGTTTAAAATTTATTTTTGAAATGTCACCCATTTATTTCAGGGTTTATTTAAAGATATTACAAACAAACAAACCTTTTTGTTTATGAGGGACTTTGTTGGACAAGGAAATAGGTTTTACCCTGCCGAGGACCCACTTTCCCCACTTTCTGCATGTTGTGCCTTACTGTGACACTTTGGCAACTTGACATGTTGTGTTTACTTTAGTGTGGACAACTATATACCATGTGAATCGGAGAAGCCTTGACTAACTTCTTTTTTCTTCAAAATTTACAATTGTCTATACAAGAGGAAATGTCTTTAAGAAACCATCTTACAAAAATGGAGTATGCATTTCATACATATGCGTCTTTTCAACTCAATAAGTATGCCAAATTGTGAGCTTTTTAGATGATTTTTTATACATCTTAAACAAGTATGAACATAAAACGTAATCCACAATATGGTGATTTTTATTGCTTATGTTTTTGATAGGAAGGTGTTAACACTGTTGGTTTTTTCCTCTGACAAACTTTACATACAAAGTTGCAATGTTTGTTTGCCCATTTTACAGTAAATTATTGTATTTTACTCTAGAAGTGTTCCGGGTATTTTTAGAATAAAATAATGTTACTGGATATCAATGGTCTGTAATGTTATTTCAAGGCTTGAACACCCCGTGAACGCCCAAAATTAAAGGTGTTCAACAAGCGCGCATCATGTGTTCTAGCCTTTAACACGCTTATCGTTGAACGGCGTCCATGCGTTCAAAAAGTGTTAAAGCCCTTTGAACGCGTAAAAGCGTTCAATTTTTTGAACACATTTCCTGTGCAACGAGTGTTCAGATATGGAACACCATGGTGTTCAATATAATGTCTGATGAACACGTAGCGTTCAAAATCTTCACACGTGTGTTCAAAAATTGAACGTTGGTTGAACACGTAGTGTTAAATTTCTGAACGTCTAGAGGTGTTCAAAAAGTGTTACAAAAAGGCGTTTAATTGGTGTTCTATCGTTGAACACTTAACTTTACAGTGTACAAAGTAAGCAGGTCAAAGTACAGTGGCAGATGACAGATTTGTCACGATTTTTGATAATGTTGTACGTGTCCAATGTGAATTTAACGCATTTTGTGGTCATGTGAAAAAAATAATCTCACACACCAAGGACCTGGGATCAGATTTCTCACACTCGTTGGGGATATTTTGTCTCACACTCGCCTACGGCTCGTGTGAGACAAAATATCCCCAACTCGTGTGAGAAATCTGATCCCAGGTCCTTGGGGGTGTGAGATTCTATTAATCTCCTCTCCAACTTGTGCATACACCACTATAATTGTTTCAAAGACATTGCCAACTTGCTAATCCGCAGGCCGTATCAGCGGATTAATTGATTAAGTCAACACAACAGACATGACTCACGTAGTAAAATAAGGAAAGGGTTGAAGATTTCAGACACAGTGTCACAAAAAACAAACAAACAATAAAAACAAATCTGAGCAGATTTAGAAGTCAATTGAAATTTAACGACTATCAAAAGCATCGCTATACCGATGAACTGTTACATGCCAAAGTACGCCGTCTAAAATGGTCATCTTGAGCCAGAAAACCAACCTACATTTTTAGTCGGTCATGGTCCGATGTCGTCCCTAAGAGCGGAAGACGGAAGTAGAACCCTTTGACCTCAAACCTGTTGATTTCCAGTTAAGAAGTAAACATATTTCCCATAATGCGTTTGATGTTATACAATGTCAAAGTTCTTACATCATGCACAGAATGAACAAACGTTATTTATGAGCACGTTACACGACTGGTTTTAATCAATCCTACAAAATCCAAACAAGGAATTCAATTTGTATCCTTTTTGTCTCAAAAATTGCTAACGATGAGATCGAGAATATAACCAAAACTTCTGTAAATCCTGCACAGAAAGAGCTGAAGGGCGAGGTATCACATTTCCTGCCTCTGCATCTACACAAACCTCCTTGATCGATCGAGGTGGTAGCTTCTTCAGTCACAGACAAGGAGAATTCTGTCCTCGTTTTAGCGAGGCTCGGACAGCATCAACCGGACGAACACCGCTGCAGGCAGCTCAATATAGATTGATGTCATCGTATGTGCCAGTATTATACACAATGCATATTATTCGATGCCACCATCGTCACCGTACATCTAGCGTCTATGGTAAACGTAACACACCGCCATCGACCGTGACCGACTCGTTTGCCCGGCCTCCCTGCTAGTACATCAGCGACTATCCATACCAATGAAGTTCTCACCTACCGTTATTCAAAGTGAACATCCACCATGTGCATATCGTATCAACATCAACAGTATATCTTGAATGGCAAGGAACACGATTAAGACTTCCTAGACAAGCTAGTAGTATTACCCCCGGGTATTACCAGGCTTATGAATTCGTTGACATTTTCTTGTCCGTTCTCGTTTTAAAATGTTAGTGTCTTTTTCCCTTCCGCGTCCATGTCTAGCGTAAGTTATAGTATTTTCCCCAAAGACGGACAGCCCTCGCTTCAGTTTCCGAGAACTAGAAAGGATAAAATCATCAACTTTATATTCAGTTTTTTGTTTGTTAAGGTACTGGTACTGCAAGAACGCCTTTTCAATAAAAACGATTTCATGGTATTGTCTGTTTTCTTTCAGGCCGTCCAGATTTACTTTAATTTTTTTTTTCTGTCGCTGTCGCTGTCGCTGCACATGGCTGTTGTTAGTGACTTTTTAACTTTTCTACATTTTCCTGATTGGTCGGGCGGTAGCCTAGTTGATTTCATCACAGACGAGGCGCTTCAATTTCTCTCCACGAGAGTATTTCAGACTTCCTATTTTTCCCAATATTTTCTCTCATCAACCGATCGCGCCAAGTCGTGGCTGTAAAGTGTGGAAATTTCCCCAAACATTTTCTTAACGATCGGTCATGGCTTCCAAGCTTTGACTTTTTCCCAAAGACCGATCATGAGGTCGTGGCCTTAAAGTGTTAGCCCGACATTTTCTCAATGATCAGTCATGAGGTTATGTTCAGGCTTTGATTTTTTTTTCCCGGTAATTTTTCTCTGCGACCGATCGTGAGGTCGTGGCTGTAAGTGTAATGTGTGGAATTTTTGCCAACATTTGTCTACACGACCGGTCGCGAGGTTTGTGGCTTTCAGTATGTAACTTCTCTCAATGGCCGGTCACTGGGGAGCTCCTGTACCGTTTATTTATGAATAATAAGTTGTGTACCTTCCTGTTTATTTACGAATTCATGAATATTTTAAGCGTCCTCTAGTTTTACGGACGATTTCGTGACACTGTGTCTGTGATCTTTAACCCTTTTCTTATTTTACTACGTAAGTAATGGCTGTGGTGTAGACTTAATCAATTAATCCGCTGATACGGACAGCTGATTAGCAAGTTCGAAATGTTTTCGAAGCAATTGCAGTGGTGTAGACACAAGTTGGAGAGGAGATCAGGACTTGTCGGTTATATATAAAGCAGTCAAACGGTGTAGTTGAACACTTTATTTGAAATATCACAGTCAAAATTAAGTTTTGGTGTTGACTAAATCAATTAATCCGCTGATACGGACAGCGGATTAGCAAGTTTGCAATGTCTTTGGAGCAATTATAATGGTGTATGCACAAGTTGGAGAGGAGATAATGACTTGTCGGTAATATATAAAGCAGTCAGACGGTGTGGAGTTGAAATCTTTATTTGAAATACCACAGTCAAAAATAAAAAAATAAGGTAAACCTTTGCATCAAAAAACCTCCCTACCCACCCAAGGGGACTTTTTGTTCCCCTGTGGTTTAACTAGCATATTAACTGTATACTGTTGTCTCAACGGTTACAATCTGGTTTCCAGTGTTCACAGTCAAGATGAAGACGTCGAAACTTGTGTAAAAAAAGTCTATCGGATCGAGACCTGTGTGCTGTCGTCGCGCGATCGCGTCGGGCATTCACTTGTTCTTGACTCAAGTTGTCTACTTCTTGTCACGCGATCGGCAATTTATGCATGTTCTTTGTGAAAAATGATTATCAAGTTCATGTTAGCGCCGACACTGTGCGAAAGGGACGTCAGTTGCTAGTTTTCCTATCTCAAGATGAGACACACACATGTAACTCTTGACAACATAAAATGTATGTTGTATTTTCTTAGCTTTTGCACCGCGCTGCAAACTTGTCGCCCTTCGTTACGACGGGAGATATATACTCGAGTTATATTTTCATACTTTATTTATATGTGTTCTTGTACCGATTTTATCAAACGAATACTCATGCCGTAGCGTAGAACAGTGCGGGCTATCATCGACAGCATGTTTCGAGAGACGGAGTATCGACTAGTCTACAGTGGAGTCACTCGACTTGCGCAATACCAGCGCACATATAATTATTTCGGAGATTTTTTCTTTAAATCACAGTCCCTTAGTCCTTGGGCTAGAGGGGGTCAACGTGCACCCCCCACAGAATAACAAACCTGTATTTTTCAGAAGCCTTGGGATCCCTAGAAAACGAAATAGAATTTTAACAGAAAAAATATAGGGACGCAATAGCTGTTATGGTCATGTTTTGAAGGGTACCGCAAAATCACCATTTTCCAACGCAAATGCATTTTCGTCAAATCTGTCTTCTTGTAAGTCATCTGCTGAGCTTATTTCTTAACATAGCCTCACTTGTTTGGTATCATTAGAAAGGTAATTTAGTCTATTTAAAGATGACATATTGTATTATGCAATATTTTCTACAATGTTTGTGAAATATGACCAAAACTTACCCCATACCCCAAAATTTAAATTGCAAATTACAGTAAATCTCAAATTCTACCAATTTTTTTAGCTTGGCACAATAAAAAATGCAATGCTTTGTATGAAATCTCTTTTATTTGATACAAGGACATGTCAGAAATATGAAATAGACTTTTAACAGAAAAAATATTGGGACTCTACAGTTGTAATAGTCATATTTTGAAGGGTACCGCAAAATCAAGTGTTGCAGACTTGCATGCATTTTTGTTAAACCTGTCTTCATATAAGTCATCTTCTGAGCTTGATTTTGGATATAATCTCACTTGTTAGGTATCATTAGAAAGAAACGTTTACTAATCTTTAAAATGACATATTGTAACATGCAATATGTAGTATAGTATTCATGATATATGACCAAAACTTACCCCATACCCCGAAGTTTACATTGAAAATTGCAGTCATAGCTAAAACCAAATTCTCCAAATCTTTTAGCTAGACACAAAAATATGGCCGTTTTTGCTATTAAATCTGTTTTATTTGGTACAGGGGCATGTTAGAAATATGCACTGGACTTTTAACAGAAAAAATATTGGGACTCTACAGCTGTAATAGTCATATTTTGAAGGCTACCGCAAAACCACAGTGTTGCAGATTTGCATGCATTTTTGTTATATCTGTCTTCATATAGGTCATCTGCTGAGCGTGTTTTTGAATATAACCTCACTTGTTAGGTATCATTAGAAAGATAATTTACTAATCTTTAAAACGACATATTGTAACATGCAATACCTTGTATAGTTATCATGATATATAACCAAAACTTACCAAACACCCCAAAGTTTACATTGAAAATTGCAGTCATAGCTAAAATCAAATTCTCCAAATCTTTTAGCTAGACAAAAAAAAATCTGGCCGGTTTTGCTATTAAATCTGTTTTATTTGGTACAGGCACATGTCAGAAATATAAAATAGACTTTTAACAGAAAAAAATATTGGGACTCTACAGCTGTAATAGTCATATTTTGAAGGCTACCGCAAAACGACAGTGTTGCAGATTTGCATGCATTTTTGTTATGTCTGTCTTCTTTTAAGTCATCTGCTGAGCTTTTTTTTCAATATAACCTCACTTGTTAGGTATCATTAGAAAGATAATTTACTAATCTTTTTAACGACGTATTGTTACATGCAATTCTTTGTATAATTATCATGATATATAACCAAAACTTACCCCTACCCCAAAGTTTACGTTGAAAAGTGCAGTCATAGCTAAAACCAAATTCTCCAAATCTTTTAGCTAGACACAAAAAATCTGGCCGTTTTTGCTATTAAATCTGTTTTATTTGGTACAGGGACATGTTAAAAATATGAAATGGACTTTTAACAGAAAAAATAATGGGACTCTACAGCTGTAACAGTCAAATTTTGAAGGGTACCGCTAAACCACAGTGTTGCAGATTTGCATGCATTTTTGTTAAACTTGTCTTCATATAGGTCATCTTCTGAGCGTGATTTTGAATATAACCTCATTTATTAGATATCATTAGAAAGATAATTAACCAATCTCTAAAATGACATATTGTAACATACAATATCTAGTATAGTTTTCATGAAATATGGCCTAAACCTACCCCATACCCCAAAGTTTACATTGGAAATTGCAGTCAAAGCTAAAATCAAATTCTACCAATGTTTTACGCAGACATAAAAAGGTTGGCAAATTTTTTTATGAAATCTGTTTTATTTTGATATTTGCCATACCAGAAATACGAAATGAACTTTTAACAAAAAAAAAAAAATTGGAATTATATGGCTGTAAACAGTCGTATTCTTAGGGGTACCGCAAAATCTCAGTATTCCTGATTCGCATTCGTTTTTGTTATATCTGTCTTCTTATAAGACGTCTGCTGAGCTTGTTATTGAATATAACCTACCTTGTTTAGTGTCATTAGAAAGATAATTTACTAATGTTTAAAATGACATATTGTAACATGCAATATCTTGTACAGTTTTCATGGAATATGACCAAAACTTACCCAAAATACCAAAGTTTACATTGAAAATTGCAGTCAAAGCTAAAACAAAATTCTCCAAATCTTTTAGCTAGACACAGAAAATCTGGCCGTTTTGCTATTAGATCTGTTTTATTTGGTACAGGGACATGTTAAAAATATGAAATGGACTTTTAACAGAAAACATAATGGGACTCTACAGCTGTAACAGTCATATTTTGAAGGGTACCGCTAAACCACAGTGTTGCAGATTTGCATGCATTTTTGTTAAACTTGTCTTCATATAGGTCATCTGCTGAGCGTGATTTTGAATATAACCTCATTTGTTAGATATCATTAGAAAGATAATTTACTAATCTTTTAAATGACATATTGTAACATACAATATCTAGTATATTTTTCATGAAATATGGCCTAAACCTACCCCATACCCCAAAGTTTACATTGGAAATTGCAGTCATAGCTAAAATCAAATTCTACCAATGTTTTACGCAGACATAAAAAGGTGGGCAAATTTTTTTATGAAATCTGTTTTATTTTGAACTTTGCCATATCAGAAATACGAAATGAACTTTTGACAGAAAAAAAAATGGGATTCTATAGCTGTAAACAGTCGTATTCTGAGGGGTACCGCAAAATCTCAGTATTCCTGATTCACGTTCGTTTTTGTTATATCTGTCTTCTTATAAGTCGTCTGCTGAGCTTGTTATTGATTATAACCTACCTTGTTTAGTGTCATTGGAAAGGTAATTAACTGGTCTTTATAATGACATATAGTAACAGGCAATATCTTGTACAGTTTTCATGGAATATGACCAAAACTTACCCCAAACCCCAATGTTTATATAAAAAGTACTGTCATAGCTAACGTGATCAAAAATTTAGTAGCCATTTGGATCATTTTTGGAGGGGGAACCAAAATATGTCAAATGTATGGGTTTCGGCAAATTTGCCCTGATACCTGGGTACTTTTCCAAATATGATCCAAAAGGCTATCAAATCACATTATATTCCTGCTAAAAGTTAATTTCATATTTGTGACATACTTTTTAACAAAAAAAACCGGATTTAATAGATTGCATACATGCATTGCTTTTTGTATACAAAGTTAATAAATTGTAAAAATGGTAGTTTCAGATTTGCAGTAATTTGCTGTGTAAACCTTGGGATATTGGGTAAGCTTTTGTCCTATTTCATGAAACCAAAACAAAATATTGCATATCACAATATGTCATTTTAAAAAGCTAGTAAATTACCTTTTTATTGATACCTAACAAGCCAGGTTCTGTCAAAAATCAAGCTTAGCAGATGACTTATAAGAAGACAGATTTAACAAAAAAGCATGCGAGTTGGCAATACTGTGATTTTGCGATACCCTTCAAAATTTGACCGTTACAGCTGTAGAGTCCCAATATATTTTCTGATAAAAGTCTATTTCATATTTCTGACATTCCCCAGTAGCAAATAAAAAGATTTCATATGAAGCATTGCCTTATTTGTTATGTCTAGCTAGTAAATTGGTAGAATTTGACGGTAGCTACGAAAGTAATTTTCGATATAAACTTTATGGTATGGGGTAAGTTCTCGTCATATTCAATGAAAACTATATAAGATATGGCATATAACAATATGTCATTTAAAAAACTACTAAATTACCTTTTCGATGGTACTAAATAAACATGGTTATGTAATAAAATAAGCTCAGCAGATGACCTACAATGTGACAAAATTAACAAAAACACATATGAGTCTGCACTGCTGTGATTTTGCAGTACCCCGCAGACTATGACGGTTACAGCCATAGAATCCCTATATTTTTCTCTTAAAAGTTCATTTCGTATTTCTGATATGGCAAAGTTCAAAATAAAACAGATTTCATAAAAAAATTTGCCCACTTTTTTATGTCTGCGTAAAACATTGGTAGAATTTGATTTTAGCTATGACGGCAATTTTTAATGTAAACTTTGGGGTATGGGGTAAGTTTTGGTTATATATCATGATAACTATACAAGATATTGCATGTAACAATATTTCATTTTAACGTTTTGTGAATTATCTTTCTAATGATATCTAACAAATGGGTTTATATTCAAAATCACGCTCCGCAGATGACCTATATAAAGACAAGTTTAACAAAAATGCATGCAAATCTGCAACACTGTGGTTTTGCAGTATCCTTCAAAATATGATTGTTAAAGCTGTAGAGTCCCAATATTTTTTCTGTTAAAAGTCCATTTCATATTTTTAACATGTCTCAGTACCAAATAAAACAGATTTAATAGCGAAAACGGCAAGATTTTTTGTGTCTAGCTAAAAGATTTGGAGAATTTGATTTTAGCTATGACTGCCATTTTCAATGTAAACTTTGGGGTATGGGGTAAGTTTTGGTTATATATCATGATAACTATACAAGATATTGCATGTTACAATATGTCGTTTTAAACATTAGTAAATTATCTTTATAATGATACCTAACAAGTGAGGTTATATTCAAAAACAAGCTCAGCAGATGACCTATATGAAGACAAGTTTAACAAAAATGCATGCAAATCTGCAACACTGTGGTTTAGCGGTACCCTTCAAAATATGACTGTTACAGCTGTAGAGACCCAATATTTTTTCTGTTAAAAGTCCAGTTCATATTTCTGACATGTCCCTGTACCAAATAAAAAAGATTTAATAGCAAAAACGGCAAGATTTCTTGTGTCTAGCTAAAAAGTTTGTAGACTTTGATTTTAGCTATGACTGCAATTTTCAATGTAAACTTTGGGGTTTGGGATAAGTTTTCGTTATATATCATGATAACTATACAAGATATTGCATGTTACAATATGTCATTTTAAACATTAGTAAATTATCTTTATAATGATACCTAACAAGTAAGGTTATATTCAGAAACAAGCTCAGCAGATGACCTATATGAAGACAAGTTTAACAAAAATGCATGCAAATCTGCAACACTGTGGTTTAGCGGTACCCTTCAAAATATGACTGTTACAGCTGTAGAGTCATAATATTTTTACTGTTAAAAGTCCATTTCATATTTCTAACATGTCCCTGTACCAAATAAAACAGATTTAATAGCAAAAACGGCAAGATTTTTGTGTCTAGCTAAAAGGTTTGGAGAATTTGGTTTTAGCTATGACTGCCATTTTCAATGTAAACTTTGGGGTACGGGGTAAGTTTCGGTTATATATCATGATAACTATACAAGATATTGCATGTTACAATATGTCATTTTAAAAATTAGTAAATAATCTTTCTAATGATACCTAACAAGTGAGGTTATATTCAAAAACAAGCTCAGCAGATGACCTATATGAAGACAAGTTTAACAAAAATGCATGCAAATCTGCAACACTGTGGTTTAGCAGTACCCTTCAAAATATGACTGTTACAGCTGTAGAGACCCAATATTTTTTTCTGTTAAAAGTCCAGTTCATATTTCTAACATGTCCCTGTACCAAATAAAAAAGATTTAATAGCAAAAACGGCAAGATTTTTTGTGTCTAGCTAAAAAAATTTTAGACTTTGATTTTAGCTATGACTGCAATTTTTAATGTACACTTTGGGATATGGGGTAAGTTTTGTTTATATATATTGATAACTATACTAGATATTGTATGTTACAATATGTCATTTAAAAGATTAATAAATTATCTTTATAATGATACCTAACAGAGGAGGTTATATTCAAAATCAAGCTCAGAAGATGACTTATAGGAAGACAGGTTTAACAAAAATGCATGCAAATCTGCAACACTTTGATTTTGCGGTACCCTTCAAAATATGACTATTACAGCTGTAGAGTCCCAATATTTTTTTCTGTTAAAAGTCTATTTCATTTTTCTGACATGTCCTTGTATCAAATAAAAGAGATTTCATACAAAGCATTGAATTTTTCATTGTGCCAAGCTAAAAAAATTGGTTGAATTTGAGATTTACTGTAATTTGCAATGTTAAATTTTGGGGTATGGGGTAAGTTGTGGTCATATTTCACAAACATTGTGGAAAATATTGCATAATACAATATGTCATCTTTAAAAAGACTAAATTACCTTTCTAATGATACCAAACAAGTGCGGTTATGTTAAGAAATAAGCTCAGCAGATGACTTACAAGAAGACAGATTTGACGAAAATGCATTTGCGTTGTAAAATGGTGATTTTGCGGTACTCTTCATAACATGACCATAGCAGCTATTGCGTCCCTATATTTTTTCTGTATTTTAGGGATCCTAAGGCTTCTGAAAAATACAGATTTGCTATCCTGTGGGGGGGTGCACGTAGACCCCCTCTAGCCCACGGCCTACCTCTATCCACATAGAGGGACTGTGTTTTAATCAAACTTTTGATGACTGACCTCATATAGCAAAAACTGTTAGTTTCGGCACTTCTAGAAGTTGAGCCGGGTTTGTTTTACGTTCAGTGTTGAGGTCCAGCTAGCAGATGTTGAGTTTGCGGGTAATAGATAAGTTCAGACAACACGTACACAATAATCATTTTATGAACTCCAGCGATCCACGTTTGACGTAATTTAATTTTTGGGTTATATCTAAAGAAAGGAAAGGCAGGAAATAAAAAAAATATTTGCATTTCATTTTGAAAAATTAACAGATCAATGAACTTGTTCTCGTTAACCTACATAATGTGTGTATAAACTCATGCACTCGCTTGGGAAACTCCTTGACATAAATATCGCGTGTTGTCGGGTACGGTGTTGCTCAATATTTCTGTAATCGGCAGACCCGAAAAGGCTGCACGATACAGAGATAAAACTTCGAGTTTAAAAACATAAAAGAGCACGATACTAACACCAATCATGTACAGCAAGAGAGATAAAATTATCGCAACTAAGAGAAGTTTCATCTCGTTCAGGCTAATTTTAGGAATTGGGTATATAAGCGCCGTAGCCTACTTTGTTCGAAAAGCTAGCGTGTCAAATACTTTCATTGTTGTTGAACTGAGCACGTCTCCGTTAAAGACTGCGTTCTCGGCCAAATCTAACTCTTCACTACGTTCTTGACCGTTGTTGCAGTATGAGCCAAAGTCGGACTGTTTTCAATTAAATCGACCTTTGCCCTTTTTACCGTCTTTTTCAGGTTCGCTTTTGTGGACCTCGCTTGCTTTTTTTGACGGTACTGAGCGCGAGCGCCGGCTTTGGTCTGCTGGACGTGTGTGCCGTACCGATACCTGCAGAGTTCAAAACGTCGAAGATAGCGCATGCGCACTATACCGCCAAGCCTATACATAATCTCTGCGTGTTTATCAAAGATATCGTGGTCGGTAATCCGGAAATAATGGCACGCGATGTAGCTGATAGTTTGCCATTTTAGTCATATTTCAGGAATTTCCCGGTACGATGTCACCCAACACTTTTCCCAAAAGAAATGCCACGTGTCAGTGGTTCGAAATTTGAAATTCAAAAAAAAATGCTAAAATTGACCTTTGAACCTGAGTCACATCGTTAAACTATTAAATTACTCAACTTGAAGTCCAAGGACATCATGTCGAATATAACACATTTTTATTATTTATCCCAGGTAACGCAGAGGAACCTTGTGGCACAAAATGTGTTGGTCTCCAATGGAAATGTGTGCAAAATATCAAATTTTAGCTATGCAACTGATTTGATTTATAGCAGCAAAATGCAAGAACTGGCGAAGAAGGTGAGCAACCAGAAGACGAATCACCGATGACATTTACAGTGACGAATATGTTTGTGTCGAAGTTGTGGTGTCTGTACTTCGTTTTGTTGTCATGTTTACATTGGCTGTGTTATTTAAGTCTAAAGTGCGTTACCAACACTACTTTTTTCCAAAGGACCAATTACCTTACCAATGGATGGCACCGGAGACATTATCAAGATGGACGTTTAACTCAAAGACAGAAGTTTGGTCGTTCGGTGTTGTAGTTTTGGAGATAATTACATTTGGTAAACCTTTTTAGTAAATGATTTTACATGCTCCTATTAAGGTAGTGACTCAGGTTCGTGGACACATATTTTCAATCAAAAGTTTCACGTAAAAAACGGGGTCTCACACCCAACATGTGGTACATTTTCTGTTAGGTCTATATTTGAAGAAGGTAAAAATTTTGTTTAGTTGTCAAAACATGTATTCGTATGTTTGTTTAAGTCAAAAACGTGTGATTTTGAGTTTTTTCACTTAAAAAAGTATAAGTAAGAATTGGCAGCACCACTAAGTGATCTGTTAACGGCATTAGACAGCTTGATATACTGGGGGAAAAAACCGTGTTTTGGATTTTTGAAATTCGCTTTTGTTTCTGCACAGTGAGCCTTCAAAGTGTGAACTGTCGGATTTCCGCATAAATTAACGGCTTTTGTTCATGTTTGTCAAGTTATCGTCCCTTCAGGGGGGGTTATCAAAAATCTAAAACACGTTTTCAGGTCTAATCATGAAGTGTTAGCATGTAAAGAATTGGGGAAATGCGCCCACTCGTCGCCGACTTACACTCATTTGAAGGTGCGCATACATAGCAACAATTGGAACTGAGAAAATCGACAATTTGTGTAAACGTCCTATTTTTCAAACAAAATCGCCGAAAAAGTCAGATTTTTGTGCGTTAAAAAAAAATTCATTCGATCCGGGTCTAGGTTAAATATTCGGTATCAGATTGGAGAATTTCAGACAAGTCCTGAACACTAGTTCGCCTAAAAATGATGAAAATTTTGCATAGAAACGTGAGGCTGGTCAGCGTAAGCGGTGGGTACTATTTACACGATAAACACTATAAAGATAATTCAGGGCATAATCTGTTTGTCAAATACGTATCTAGCTTATTATTATATTAACTGTACACTGTTTGGTAACGGTCAGAGACTGGTTACAAGACTAGACAAGTTTTAAAAAATACAGCCGGAATGGTTTACAGGTCTGCGTTCTGCCGACGCGCGTTCGCTTGCTCGCAAGCGCTCGACTTCCGGTCTCATAGCCCGTAATTTACGCACGTACCAAGTGTGAAGTGATTGTCAAGTCCATTTTAGCGCCGATTTTTGTGCCTATAGTACAGGACGTCACTTGCTTGCTTGCTTTTGAAGATGAGACGACAAACTCTCGATGCTCTAAACAATTCTGTAATTGAGAAGTTCAAGGAATGCGAGTAAGCTTAAGTCGCACTTGTTTTTGTAGTTTTCACATGTGATCTGCTGCAGTCTTTTTGCTTACCATCAGGAATGATACCGGGTTTTTCGTGCGCTATTTTGCTTTCGACTCTGACATGTACTACTATGGTCCCGGGTATGAAACCAAAATCAACTTCAGTTATACGTAAAAGTGATTCTTCATGTAAACGACTGAGGCTATACTCGACAGATTCACTGATTGTAGAACTGAAACAGCGACGTGTCGTTACACCCAGCGACACTCTCTTGACCACAGATAGAAACAGACCGGCACCGATCGTGAAACAACGTTTCGCGTACGTTGCTGTGCTCTAGACCGACATACAAGTGTCAGATTGACAATTTAAAAACTAAGTCCAAAATATGGGCTGCTGTTTTAGAACCATATTTTCCAGTAAAGATTAAATAGAGTCTCTTTGGCCCCCGTTTATGTTTTCTACACCGCTTATTCTGCCGGCTGTCATCAGCCATGTTGGAAGAGCGTCTCTTGTGAAGACGTGCGCGCATGCGCAACAAAGTGCGTAAAAAATTACATAATGTCCTTCAAGGTATAATGATAATGCTGACAGTAATCCGGACCGTTAAAACAAAAAGAAAATAATAACTCGCGCAGTGGTTAGAAGGCCGTGTTTTCACTAAAATTTCAGGCGTTTCCCAGTAGAATGTTACCTCACAGTTTTCTCTAATATAAAGATCATATTTCAGGGGTTCAGAAAATGAAATAATTACAAAATTGCTAAAATTAACCATTGAACCTGAGTCACTACCTTAACATTACTTCTCATTTGCGTCAAACAACAATCACAGATTGCAAAATCGTAATTTGGTTTTTCTATTAAGACACAACTTTTACCATTATAGTTGTCGCTGCTTGTCTGTTAACGTGCTTGAGATGTTTTCCAGTCACATCTGAAGGAAGATATCTGTATGTAGCATAATTACAACAAATCTGATACATCCATTCAAACTGCAATAATCTCTTTTAGAAGATGATCCATTTAAAGGAATGGATAGGAACGAGGTGATGACCAGTTTGAAAAGGGGATTTAGGTTACTGAAACCAATACACTGCACAGACAAGATGTTAGTCGGCGTTTATAATCGTTGATGAACCAAATCAGGAAATGACATTGAAATATTTATTCGCAATCAGCAATATCAGACCTTTTGAAATAGTTGTAAATGTTGTTCAATTTCGGATTACTTTAATTTTGTATCTACAGTTTATTGACCTATTGTCCGCTGAATGAAAACGTTTAAAATTTCATACAACCTATGTACAACAGATACGACATGATGCTTTCGTGCTGGAGAAAAGAGCCAAGCGATCGATCAACATTTCCAGAACTTACGGAGGAGACTAAAAATCTCTGGGAACATACTGATGTAAGATCACCCTTACTCTATTAAAGATACCCAAACGAACATCAAGCTTATAGATGTGTCTAAGTTAACTCAATTGACTAGATACAAATTATTGATCTAGATGCCAACCAACTCACATACTATAATTTTGTATTTAATGAAATTGTTTTGCGTTGAAGTCAACAAATGAATGGTCATTGGAATAAATTTGTGATATATATCAAGCTCATTTTGGTCACTTTTCTTATAATAGAAAAAAGGTGTATTTCTTCGTGCACTTTTCTTAACATGTCTTAAGTTGCGTTTCCACACATGATCATTTTGAGCACATGAGCATTAAATAGTGTGCCGATTATAAATATTTCCAATTCACAGAATACATTTGAGTAGAACACTCGATAGATTATCCTTAACACCTCTCTCTCTCTCTCTCTCTCTCTCTCTCTCTCTCTCTCTCTCTCTCTCTCTCTCTCTCTCTCTCTCTCTCTCAGGTACTTATCTGCACTGAGAATTGCCACGGCAATGCAATATTATCATGAAAAGTTAACCTGGCCAATGACCTAATATAACTGCAAAAGTAGAATACGTTGATTGTGTCGACTCCGTGACAACCTTAATTGGTTGGACCAGTGTAAGACTTTGACGTGTGTACGCCTTTAACTTTTATTTTCCAATAAGCTTTTGCGGGTCTTGACATTAATGTATGCTCAGTACTTTAAGGTGAAATGTTCAAGACTGTACATTTAACAGATTGTAGTACGTTTTAATTTTTATTCATATAAGTTGTATTCGGAGACAAAGGTTTTATTTTTAGGAACTGCAAACGATTTCATATACCGGCAGTTGATTACAAGACAAGGTCAAACGATTGTCTGATAAAAACGTAATTCTTTAAGCGGGGGTTAATCCCAGAAAACTCTGTCTAACAAATATATAACGATATCCTACTTTGGTTTATTTAAGAATTCTTTACAATATCGTAGGAAATATTGGGCTTTTCATTAGAAACTTGCAGCCGGAGGAATTGCCCGGCTCGCGAGGTCATTTCCCCCCCTGTAAAATCTAAAGGTTGCAAACAAAGAATGACTAAAAAAACATTTACTCTGCCTGTAATAGTCAACTAATATATTTTACAAAAATGTAAGATATTTTAAATGACCCAAGTCCGGTATGCGTCGCCAAGCTAGATACAAACAGCATACTGGAAAGCCATGTGGTTTGTATAATAATATGTTGGTTGGATTGAAAATGGTTTGACCTTCGCTAGGGTTCACATTTTGACAGTAATGGGGCCACCAGTCAATTAGTTTTCTTGGATTTAGGCATAAAAAGCAGATATCGGGATAAATAGCTAACGGTTTGGAAATAATTTCAAACTATGGAAGTCTGTGTGTAATAATATAGCAAGGTGTTTTCACGTGAAACGAACATCGCAAGATCTGTATCTGATGTGTTTCTTAACTGTCAGTGTTTGCTATATATTTGAAACAGTCCGAAACTTTTGTCAATCAGTCTCGTGCTGTTTTCTAAATAATTTTAGTGAACGAAGTTCATTAGTGTATTTAGATTATTGCCTTTGCAAAGCTGCCATTGGTTTGACATCGAAATAAAGCCACTGTCATTTTGAATGATGGGATGAAGTATCTAATGTACGTGTCAGCTCCTGGTTGCAATCGATATTGCAGCGTAGGGATTCGTGACGCCAACTAAAACTTCAAAAATATTTGACCGTCTGAATAGAAAACACTTCATGAATTTACGGTGTCTGTGTAACATAATCAGCAACAATGAGATAAAAAGTTTTCAACTTTCAGATCGTGTTTAATATATATTCGACTAAATGAATATTGTAAAGCTGTGGTAGACACGATTCCTTTATCACACAGCGACATTGAGCCTGAATTAATGGTAGCTTTGGACGGTTATCCATGAATGGCAGTATAATGAAGCGATATTTTTTGTGATTTTGATGATTAATTCTAATTTTTATATTTTTTTAACATTCCTTTAAAATTCTTGGCCTCGAACCTCTGGTAATATGAGAGCTGTTTTGTGTTTTACCAGGTAAATGAGAATTGTCATTTTTGGATTGTTGAATACTGTTCCTCATACACTGATCATGCAAAAATGAAATAAAGAGTACGCACGCTTGTGTTGACATGTCTCAGGTAAAACATAATGTTTAGAGCAAAACACCTTTCTGGCACAAAACACACTCTTGCTGATTGTTTATCACGGTTACAGGTTTCCAAGTTCAGGTCACAGTCTCCACCTGGTAAGGATTTGCTGGCAACGGGCATTCCTCAACACCTGCGGCCTCAGTGTTCCATAACCTCGAAAAATTGTTAGATCAGTTATTGTCTCCTACCACAAAAAGAGTCTATGCCAGAGCGTGGACGGCATTTTCCAATTTTCAGTCACATTGTTTCAGTCCCAGGGCATTAGCCTTGCCCATTTCCAGCGAAATATTAGCAATGTTTATTTCCAATCCGCAAATGAAGGACATGTCATTCTGGACAGTTGCAACCTATGTATCTGCTATCAGCTACGTTCACAAGCTTCATATTTAAAAAATCCATGAGACAGCTCCTTAACACACAAGCTATTGGAGTCTACATCAGCTTGTGGACGCAATCGACAAGCTCTTAGGCAGTGATTACAGTGTTTTACTTTTCAGAGCCATGTTTTTGTTTGCGTTTAATGCCTGCACTCGCATCAGCGAAATGACATTCACAACAGAAGACAGCTGCCATTGCATACTTCCACTGCAAGCAATCTCTTTTAAAGCCACAAAGGGCACAATGTCTAGTGTGGAGGTGGCATTTACATCCTACAAGCATTCACGAGGTGGTCCCGGCCACAAGATTGTTATCCTTGTCATGCAACCATCAAATTACTATCCAGTGACAACACTCTACAATTACATTTGTAGACGAGGTCAAGGGCCAGGCCCGCTGTTTTGTCAGTAAACTTTGAGCCCCATACCTGTTCAGTTGTTCACAGAAAAGCTCAACGGTTGCCTTCATTTATGTGGCCTAGATCCTAAGTTTTATAAATCACACAGTTTTCGTATTGGTGCAGCTACCATTGCCTCCATGACAGGCCTCTCAGACAATCAAATCAGGTGTCTGGGTCGCTGGAAGTCAAATGCCTTTAAGTCATACAAGCGTGCACCAGGCCTTTGGGCAAATGCTGAAAGTCACTCAGCTAGCTATCAAACATAGACCTAGGGTTTGGAGGATGGCTGTTTGCAGGGGTTGCAGCACCATTTAAGCATCGTGGTTCTGCTGTGTTATTGTGTGTGTTACCCTGTATTTTTATCAGTAACATTTTTTTCAGATGTGTCAGGCATTGAGTGTAATCTTGCCGACGCCTCGTGGTATATTCGGGACCCTACAAAACGGGGAGAATCTTTATAAAAGGTTTACAAAGATTTTTCTAGAGTTCATTTATTTGTTGTACTGTTAAAAGACCACCTATATGTGGCACAATTATTGTAATTTACAGTAATTAGCAGATCGAGTATTGTAAGGCACACATTTTGTGATGTGTATCATGGATCAACAACTTGATGAATAACTTGGTAGTTAAGGCTTATAATTAAAAGGTCATCCATTGGGCGGCCCGTTTTCTTCCAAGAGACATGCGTAGAGAGTGTTATTTGGTCATCAACAATTTGCCCAGGCAGCTCATCACCTGCAAGGAGGAGCTGCCTGGGCAAAATATAGGGCATTTGCAAGGGATAAAATATATTAATGTCGAATGTTACTTAGAAATAGTCTTACTTGTTGAAAAACATAAGACCTCTCAGGTTGCACCATTGCAAACATCAATGTCTCAATATTTTCAATGCGACAGGGGGACATCTCACTCCCCTATCGGCCTCTTGTGCGTTCTCCCCTCCACTTCAAATTCTTCCTTGAGAGATAACCGAGTGAAAACCTTGCAGTACTTACTCATTTTCGCTCTTTTTGAGGCAAAGTCGATCGTGAAAGACCGATACGTTTTTTGAATTGAATAAAGGTGTTTTTTATTAGAATAATGTTATCTTTTGCAATATCACCCATCCTGAGTATGTTTAGGTATGATTGGAAGTATAGTAAGGGGATAATGGTAACCTCTGAACGACTTTCAAAAAATAAGTTTCAAATTGAACTTTTGATGTCTTCCCTACAATGGCAAAAAATATCCTACAGATAAAATGTAATCACGTCGAAGCATCATTCTCTTGCTGTAAATTTACCTTTATTAAGGTATTGTAGATTTCGTCATTTAATTTTAAGTGGTGTTTTCAAATTCTTACATTGGGTTTACTAAATATAAATATGATATTTGCAAGCAAAAATACTTATCTATTACAGCTGTGAAAAAAATATCTCGAATCACCATAAAATAGCATGACAAATAGTAATAAATAAAAACAAAACCAACAATGGTTTCCCATGGCGTTTTTAAGCTATCACAGTTGCCGATCTACTTTTATTTTCAGTGTCTCGATCAAAATTTAGTAGCAGGACACAATATTGACATACAAGGTACGCTTATGCAGTTCAATGTTGTGGCTGAGCCAAAAGATTCAGGCATAAAATGTGATCTATTTCCCTAGACTCAATAAATAATCTAAGTTAGCTTAATATTACAAGTTATTACTCTTCAGTTATAATTTTTTTCTCACCTCTTTGTCTTTAGAGATACTTGTCAGGATATTGAGATATGCAACTACACAGAGTACATAAATAAATGACAGCTACGGGAAATTTATTATACAGGTATTCAATTGACAAGTGATTTCTCATCATGGGAAATGTAATTGATTCTGCCGCAAAAGAGCGCACATTATGAAATAGACAGTCGAAAATCATTGTCCTTTTCACAACATTTTCAGAAGATGTGAAAAATTGTCCTTATTTATAAGCAAACTAGTGTTAAAATCGGCAAGTCAACAGAATAAAACAAATTTTAGTTCATTTTTTCAGTGAAGACCCTCAGTAGAGATCGTAGGCGATGCCTCTGACAGGTACGTCTGGTACATTTCTTATGCTGTGTTTGTGACTAATAATATGTGAGACATAACTCGACGATCCAGTTACTCATTTGACAACTACAAATATTAACCTTCATATTACGATAAGAAATGAAGTAAATCTTTGTCATTGTTTCAAAATTTACAATTCGGGCTTCGGAAAATAAAAAGATAGAAAAAAATATGTAATATTTGGTCTGCAACATTAATTATATGTGAGCTGCGTAATTATTGGTCATTATTCAAAACTTTCACATTTATATGCATCCGAAAAAAGATAGATGGAAAATGCAGCATTTCACTGTTATTTCGCAACATTCAATATATGTGAGCAATGATAAGATGTATAAATACATGAAATCGTTATGAAAGGAATGAAGTCATCATGGCGTTCATTTACTATTGAATCATTAAATGGCGATCTCACTGTGCACCCGTGAACACCTTAAACGTAAAAATTAAAAAAAAATAATATATTAGATTTTTTAATTCGAACAATGTGTAAAAAGCTTATCTGCCTTTACTAATAATACTTTCGATAGTACTCTGTGGTTATTGACCCGGAAGAGAAATATACTAGAATTGAGTAGACTTTTAATTCCATTTCACCTTGCCTCATCAACGCAATGTCATCTGCATACATAAGGTGATTGATGATAAATTCACCAATGATACAGCCTTTTCTCCCATTTTCTAAACGAGCACTAAGCTCATCCATGTATACGTAAACAGGTATGGAGACAGAATACTACCTTGACGGACGCCGTTTATCACTGAAAAAAAAAAACGAAGAAAAATAATATCCCCTCTTAACACAAAATAACTGTGTGCGGTACCAAATCATTATGACACGAATTAAATACCACGGAATATTTCTATCTATGAGTTTTTTTAAATATAAAACCCAATGATTGACACAATCAAATGCTTTGGTTGCGTCTAGAAATCATACAAATAATGGACTGTTGAGATGACTGTAGTAGGAAATTATTTCTTTCATGGCATAAATACAAAAATCATTAGGATGTTTCTGTTTTAAACCAAACTGAAAATCTGTAGTATTCAGACTGTCCCTACAACGCTTTAAAATAATTTACTCCAAGATCTTAGAAATCACTGTTGCAATGGCAATTGGTCTATTGTTATCATTGCTGGACATAATATTATATAGGGCTCAGCCCTTGGTGTCGCGCCAGGGGTGAAGATTGGCAATGTTATTTGTATTGATTCATGATAAAATAGAATTAATTGTTACTTCGTATACGTTTGTATGACAACTATGCCCAGTTTCCCTCTGATGAAAGCAGTTCACATACGTACACGACATCAAACCTTGCAGCAGTGCCGGTATAGATTTTCTGTAAATTACAGAAAATCTATACCTGCACTGCTGCAGGGTTTGACATAGTGTGTAAAAATGTTGGACAAAAATTGGCAATTTTTACCATGATAACAGCCTATTGTGTCAAACAAGGGACGTATGACGCCATCATTATCATTGCAATGGTAACTGCACTACCCACCTTCCACTTGCAAGCTGAAAACTATAGCGTTCCCCAAGAAACTGGCAATTTCCGAATCTAGATATTGACACAGGGGGCACTTTTCTAAAATTCAATCCCAGCACTCTTTGCGTATGCCCCCGTTCATTTTCACGACAGTTTTCTCCCTTTTTCCAGTTTTTATGCGTGATATTAACGATAATTTGTATCAGCGACAAGGTGGATAATAACACTTACTGGCTAATAAAAGAGATATATTTTATAAATGGCATGTTATAAAATAATAATTTGCATGTTTCATATTTGTTTATTTACGAGTACTCAAAATCATGGCGACGCCCATGAAAATAGGGTACACTTCCGGTTACTTGCAAAGTATATTATGAATATGCGCATGCGAAGTCAGTAAAAAAGTACTCAAAAAACATGGCGACGCCCACGAAAATAGGGTACACTTCCGGTTACTCGCAAAGTATATTATGAATATGCGCATTGTAGTCAGTAAGCCGCTGGCGTGACTATAACGAGTTTTGTCTTTGACTAGGGGAACATGAATAGTTCTCATTAGACTTTCAGAAAGAAAGCCATGATTTGACATTGCAGTAAAAGACAAAGCTGGCATTACATGCAGACGTTCATTAGCATATTGGAAGTGTTTGGCAGACAGATGATCATGGCCGATAGATTTTCCAAGAGGGAGCTTTACAGTTGCTCCAGCTATATCAGCTGATAAAATATTTGGACTTTCCCTTATAGTGTCAGATCTGTTAACCACGACGTCAAAAATTTCTCATAATTATTGTTTACAGATGAAAGTAACGAACTGAAGTGATCTTTCCACATATTCGCTATATTTTGTTGACCTAAAAAGACGTGCACATAAGAAGATAAATGTAAACTTTGACTATTTATTGAGCGAACCTACTTCCAAAAAGTGTTATGATAATGAAATCGCAGTGAGTCAGCCAGAACGTAAGCTCTCGCTTCTTGTTCACGGCATCGACACGTACGTAGTGCTTGCTTAAATCAGGCATGCGCTCTGCTCATTGTCATGCAGATGTTTACGCAAAGTAACCCATAGTTTGAAAGCATTGCTTGCGTCATTATGGAGTTCCTTTACATAAGCGTTCCACCATGGAATCACGTGGTCAGTACTACAATTCTTATTCGCAAAGCATTCCTGAGATGCACATTTAAGAGAATGTAAAACATCATTGTAAAATTTCTCAATTTGACACTTGTGATGTTCCAATTCACAAAACTCGTTGTCGCACTGGAGAACTTCAAGGGGTACATAATACAGCTCCGAGAACTGTCATTGCTACTGCCGCAGCCATACAAACTGTATCTTTGTAATTTACAAAGTATAAGGTTCTTCAGGAATAATATTTTTCTGTTCAAGGCGATCTTTGGTCGCAACAGCAGGAGCAGTTGCTCCCCCTAATTTTGCTGATCGAGTGAGATTTGGCCAGCTTGGATCGCTAACTTCCATTTTCAGAAATTTGCTTTAGATCATAAGAAATCCCATCATAGGTCCCGCAATTACAATACCATCATACATTCTGTTTACAACTGTTTTAGTGTCCATGGTTGCTGTGTATATGACAGAAAAAATAAAAATAAATATGTCGAGCGCGTGAGCACGCATTAATCCACCTCGTACAATGTAGAAGGACAGGTACGCAGTGGCGCGCTAGGCTCTGCAGGAGCGGGTAAGGTAGGTGGATGCATAAACGGATGCATAGGCGGACACATATGCCGAGACCTACCCCAATATAGTCCTAGTGCTGTCAATGAAACCCTTATAACACCTAAAATAAGATAACAATTATTATACCAGCTATCGCACTGTTGCCTCGTGTCACGTCGCGGCTGACGCAGTCGACGTCCACCACACTACCTACATCCGCCTTTGTCCGCTTCTTCCATTTATTCCCTCGGCTAAAGTCTGCCAATCNNNNCCCGGGTGCTACATCTTTTGGAGAGTAATTTTCTCTATGCTGCGCTGCTGCGGAACCATAGGTTCTGCCAGCGGGGCTTGAGGTTGCGGAGCTTGGTCTGGAGCTGACTGTGGCTGAGTCATTTACAGAGCCATTTGAGGTGTCGTTTGCAGGGCTGTTCCAGTTTGCGCGAAGATCAATCCATTTATTTCGGGTATTCAGCCCAATTTTTTAATAATCTAAATGTTCACCTGTTATCAAACCAGTGGAAACCAGAGTAATTAGGGGACCCCATGTGTTGGCTACGCGTCCTGATATCCACTATATTTCAATGTTTAGAATAAGCAGCATAGTTTTCTCGGTCGTCGATTGGAACTAGTTGACTGATTTCCCGGGCTCTTTTTTTCTATAAAACTTTGAGTGATTGTATCAATTATAATGGAACTGTATTTGGCTTCATAGACTCTAAAGGCTCTTTTTATCATATCATCATTTTACTTTTGCACTTTTCAAATTGAAAGCTCATTGCCAAAAATAATTTGCATTGGCCACTTGCAACATTATAGAGTATGTTTTCTCGCTTCGTCCCTATTATGGATCACTCAGACTCTGCTGGCGCCAGCGTATTCGCTGCCATCGCCGATTGTATGATATTCTCCATTGTTTGCAATATGTTATAAATTCTAAGTAAAAATAGAATATATGTTTAAATCTATACCCAAAATACAATATCAGTACAGTCGCCAATGGGAATGTGAGGAGGAGAAGTAGAAGAAGAAAATCCTTCTTCATTTAAATCTGTCTGTATATATAGAGACATGTAAGTAGTCATGAGTACAGGTAACGCAATCCCAATTCCCTTTCAGCTGAATAAGACGAGCATCCCATCAGTACAACATGCGGCTATTCCTCCTAAACCATACAACATAAAACCCTTCTCATGGACTTAGAAATATATGTGACGTTGATAGATTGTTTACCCTCCAACCAAGGATATATTAAAAGATAACATAATCACTCATCGATTGGCTGGGGAAAGTTATGTGTGGTTGGGCGGTCCGCATGTGAAATACTGGGACCAGCAACTAAACTTTTATACAGTCTTGTGCAGTACCGATGGTTGTGGTATTTCCTTCGCCCATCTCCTACAGCAAATTTCCACCGCAAATACGATCATTCTGTCGTTTTCATGTATACTTCATAGTTCTTCTGATCCGTCATGAAATGGAGGTTGCACTCCCAGACGATGAAGGGATTTTCAAAGCCGGCAACAATGTATATAATCTTCTGAAATATGAACTTCTCTGTAGTGAGTTTTGGAACATACCCATGACGTCCAACTTTTGATATCACAGCAGGAAGTTCCAAAACTCAGGTTTGGTTATGGTTATATATATATTACACTAATCATGGTCCTATTCAGTAGCCTGCCACTGTATACAATGGTCAGGACTTTTCCCTATCCTCCAATAATGTTTATTACACACATACATTTTTATGAAAGATGAAACTTGTGCTGTCTGACAAAGCCGGACCACACTATTATTTCTTCCGAAATGATGGCTAAGAGGGACAATACTATAGTTTTATCCATAAGAAGGGAGACTCTGGCCTAACACAGGCAGGTCTCGCCCACCCCAATGGAAGCCTTGAAGTATATGTCTATCGCATCCTTGGCACACTAGCAAATATTCAAAGTACCATAAATAGGCGATACTGGCACCGCACATCAGTTCGAAAAGTATTCGTCGCTCTCCTCGAAGATGAAAATCATAATACCGACAAAGTAGTCAGTCATCGGCGATACCAAGACACAAAAACGAATACAGGTGTCCGACTTCATATGGCCATTTCAACATATTTACTTCAATTGCCATCTAAAATGGTCATTCTTTCCGGTCCGTCAATTGCAAGTTACAATAATTAATTGCTATGCATAAAAGAAACTACCCCGGCGAAATGTCAACTGTGATGTACCATGGTCAACAAGGTATTTGATGGTTTTTGATGTTTGACCATGAACTACCATGGTTGGCCATGATATGAGACCACAGTAGGCATTCCAATACTATGGTCTACCACAGTAAACCATGGTCTACCACCGTTAACCATGGTCTATCATGGCTGACCTGTATAATGGATATCGGCTACCATGGTTCACCATGGTATTTGATGACTCAAGCTATTTTAATTTTGATGCCCAATTTCTTGATAATCATATTGATAATAAGCTGTATGTATATACACTCCTATATTTACATAGTTGAGTCTCTTGACATCATTCACAGTTGTTAGAGAGAATTTATGTTGTTGCCCGGGAAGTTTAGACCAATTTGCTGTATTCTTGTTTATGTAAGAAGACTGTGGACACATATCAAGCTGAATTTCATGGAATTATTGACATGGAGGGCATGAAAGCACAGTTGCAATGGCAGGAAGCTAAGACTATCTCAGTCTCACTTAGTCTTTGCCACGAAACATATCAACATAGGCAAGGTCATAGGTCCATTGTCATTGGACCTATGACCCTTTACCATGATGTCACATGTCATAAAGCAATGCATTTGATTGGCTCATTTGAAGCAGCCATCTTCAAAATTCACTTCAAACGGATTGTCTGTTCAGTGAACAACTGGAAAAGTAGCAGTGTTTTTAACATCGATTTTGGGAGAAAGTTTGGACTATTTTGCTCATCGAACATTCAGGGAAACACTCAGAAGATGTTGGAGTATGATCTAAGATATAATCTGAAGGGCTTGGCTGTTATTGCAGTGGACACTATAACGGAGGCTAAGTTTGCTGATCCTGAAGCAAGTCTGTCAAGTTATAATGACACCAGTCAGGGATCACTGGTGTTTTGCAGAGTTTTGGTGAGGTTTATACCAAGATTTTTCCGTTCTGACAATTTTCAACCCAAGGTTTTGTTTCAAAAACCATCAAATACCATTGGTCGGTGATCATGGTCGACCAAGGTTAATAACATGGTCAACCACGTTCGGTGCCCATGGTCAACCATGGTTAACCATGGTTAACAACCTTGGTTTACCGTGGTTGACCATGGTTGGTGACCATGGACAACTATGGTAATTTGTGCCATTTAACAACCATGGTCGACCATGAACTATCAAGGTTGACCATGGTCATATGACCATGAACTAACATGGTAGTCCATGGTAGACCACAGACACTTTCGCCAGGGTATGGTCTTCGTGGTAAACAGAGATATAAATACAGAAATCAAAAAAGTGTCGGGCAGGGATTTCTGGTTTTCCCAGCGGATGGGGACACCATGCAGTGGCAGGACCAGCTGCCTAACACCAATGACGCTGGCACAGATGCTACCGCAGTCGCTGACACCGCTGGCCTGCACCCATTTCTCGGATTCGGCAAAATTGGTTTGTTATCTTTACCCATATTCGTTAGATTTATGTACTGTATACAGTTAAAACGCAGGCTCACACGACCCTGCTCCAACCACAATTCAACATGATTATAACTTGTCCAGCAAATTGAGGCAAAACAGAGTATGTGATGAATCTCCTCATCAGTCCGTACCTAGGGAAATTTGAATAGATACTCTTCATTTGTCCGACATTTATGAACATCAAAATGTATAATAAAAAAATTCATATTTGCGGATGAAAATGTATTTTTGTTTCCTGTCGGACTCGATGCTTTGGATGATACCTTAGCCTTTGTACATAAGGAATGTGCCAGCACTAACACTCTCATAATCCTTGATGACTGCTACATGTCCAAAGATATGAAGAAGCACAGTGATGTTTTAATCAAACCCGGTTTCAGTGCCAGACAAGATGGATAATCTGTGTAGGTTTGGACTCAACAATATAAGGGTACCAGTAAACCCTTCAGGAAAAATATATAGATGTTAGTACTTTTACACATCGAGCAAGACAGACAACAAGACTTTTATAAAATAATATGGAATGGAGCTTTTAGATCGGGAGATCTCAGACCTAGTCAAGCAATTAAAAAATACGTCATTCAGTAAACTTGTATTTCGTTTACGTCACCCGTATGGCATACAATATTATACCATACTACCATATATATATACCATAGAGAGAACGACGGAACAAACTCTAAGATAACTATAATACAACCCAAGAACTGGTTTCGGGGGCACACACAAACTATATGAGGCAGTGCACGATGAAGGACTGAAAGTGACCAGGAAGGACGAATAGGACTGGTTACAAACTCAGCTAACTTATACTTTACATAAACCGGTCCCTCGCAGCTGAAGTGGAGGCAGGTTGTGCATCTTCATATCAGAGATAGACGAGCAGTGGCAAGAAGCTCTTGTGGAGATAACTCTACCATTCAAAAAAAGGATAAGGGTATTTGATACATGTTGACAGTAATCGATGTACTCAGTAAATATGCATTCTGAATTCTGAAGACGAAATAAATCTGAGGAAATATGACGTTAAACTGGTCCAATACTCATTTTCATTCAAGGTAATACATATCCAGGTCCATGGGACATTTGAGATTTACAAATTTAAGTAGGACCATCCTGAACCACTGATAGTTAGTGGTGGTACCAGGTGTCAGGAATGGGTAAGCGTACCCTGCTAGCATGCTACATCCGTCAGGATTGGTCCCAAAATTGTCTAAATATTGCATGAAGTGATAAAGTATATGAATCACTGTTATAAGTCAAAGCCGGGAATGCTGTCGCTAATCATTTGAGTGACCGAGGTGTCATATTTGGCCACAATGTCGTCATATCGACCGTAGAACTTCATGAAAGACCTCAAGAGTCTTTTGGATGTATATCCCTGTCTCACTAGTGTTGATACTAATAAGCTGTGTCTCATTTGAAAATCTGAAAAGAAATACTATCTGATAAAATGGAAAGGTTATCCAGAAAGTTCAATAGAGGGGAGCCAGAGGAAATGTGCTTGCTGGAACTACTTGACAAGCACTTACGAAGTACCATCCTGGTACTTGAACAAGTACTTATGCAAGTATTTAAAAAAATGACTACGAAAGTTATTCAATAAGTACCATGGATCAGTTCCGAATTTCAAAAAAGTAGGTGTCATTTTGTTATCCAGAAATGAAAGTCAAATTTATTAAAATTCAAAAGATCGAAGCGTATAAACTCGTCCATTGTATGTTACCATAAAAGATATATACACAGAAGACGTACGGTCGGAATTCTAGTAGAAGTGGTACTGGGGGCTTGTGGCATGGCCCAACTGCCTCAGTTTATAAAAAAATAAGCATTGTGTCAGTGATCTAATTCTTCAAAGAAGCAGCACTCGCCACTGTGCGACGAAAGTATGCCTGATTGTTTCGTGTTCCGCGAAGCATATATTGTACCTGAGAGCGCTTTCGGCCGGTTGCTAGTGACGACAGCGAACATTGTATCAATTTATTTTAAATAGAATATCGATCGAAATTTGGTGGCGTATGGGCTCATGTGACGAGGTCAAATCACCAATATGTCCACATAACCCGTACATATTGACATAGCATAAAACCAACGTATCCGTTGGTTTCTTGTACTCAGATTGAATCGTCGACACTTTTTTACAGTTTTGGCGATGCGTTCATGTTTCAGTACATTTTGGCGCTCTTTGTAAGTTTGGCGCCATTGTGAGCTTGGAATGACCTGTGAGTGAGCACGACAACAATGTATAAATTTCCGATAAAAGAATATCGATTGATAACGTTCACTGCACGATTTCAGTGGAGAGTCTGCGCCCGTTCACCTCCATTCTGTGTGTATTTTTCAAATTTACTGGAATTTTCATTGTTTATTTTCACTACGGCCCAAAAGTATGCCTCAGTGTATGGTATTCCGCGACGCATAATTTCTATCGAACAGCGCTCTAGCCGGTCGCTATTGACAATGGCAAACATTGTATCAATTTGTTTTCAATAGATTATCGATCGAAAATCTGTTTGGGCGCCGCTTGTGCCGGGCGCTCGTGTGTTGAGGTCATGTCATAAACATTGCCACAATAACCCATTGACTCATACACTTTAAAATCAAGGTATCAGTTTGTTTCCTGTACTGACAGTAAATTGACGACACTGTTTTCAGTTTTGGTGATACTTTTACGTACGTTTCAGCACATTTTGGCGCACCTCAGCGTAGTTTGGCGCCATTGTGAACGGGGGACTACACGTGAGTGACAGAGACAACAATGTATCAATTTCGGACAAAAGGATATCGATCGATAACTTTCACTGCAGGATTACAGTGGAGACTCTACGCCCGTTCACCTCTGTTCTGTGTTATTTTTGTAGTTTACTGGAACTTTCATAGTTGATATTTGCCAAAATTTGGTATAAATTACAACAACCTGACTGGTATTTGGTCTGTAAAATTTAAGAGACGCTAACCGATTAAAATGGGTCAATATTAGACCCTGATTCTGCATATGCAAACGCCGTAAGATCGCCATTTTATTGAGGGCAAGAGCAAACATTCAGCGATCGGAAAAATAAAATGCAACTAAATCAAGTTTCGTCGAGAAATTCAAAAAACTAAAATGACAGCAATTTTGTATATATATATCAATAAAACACCTTGCCACTTTTTACTATAATTGGTTCAGAATTGAGAAATTTGAACGAGCGAGAGTTGTACGGTCCGTTCAGTATATTAAACGCCATTGTTTTCTATGGGAAATCGAGCAGATTAGACACTTCATAAAATGAAAAATACATCTGAAAAAAACGTTGGTTTAACTTTTTCATTTCGCTGTTATTTTTTATAATATTTGGTATGACACATATCATGAAGAGTAACTAAAACTCTATGGTTTTAGTTTTTTTGACTTTCCACCTTATTTTTATGAAATGACGAGTTGAAGATCGTTTTGCTTTTGACTGCGTTTTTACTTGATTTTGCATATGTCTGTTATCGCTTACGTATTTTTTAGAATTCCCTTGTGAAATTTTTCCCAAAATATTGTAATTGTAAGGGCAGCATATACGGGAAATAGGACCTGTTGCTCTTTCATTAATATTTAGATGTGCAGCAAGGAAATACGGCGAAATTTTCAACATGACGCGGGAGGTGAAATTGACTCTCTAAATGCGCGCTCCACGTATGTGTGGCGAAAATTCGGGACTCTATTACCGTACAAAATGGGGCGCCTTTGGGCTGTAGTGTTTCGCCAAAATTTGGTATAAATTACCATTGATAGCTCCGCTGGTGGACAGAATTGTCCCCGAGGTTATCATTCGCCCAGTTAAAGCGATGAAATTTGTTTCTTCGCCTCGATAAAGTTTGTATGTGCGTTGTGTGATTGTGAGCATGCGTGAGTGAGTGCTTCACGAACTCTACAACGTGTGGAGCGGTCTCAGTCAGAAAAATATAACAACTTAGCCGGCTATTGAACCACTCTTTTTGAGAATGGGGGTTTAGTCGAGCGGTTCTCTCTGTGGCCTCTCGGCTAGGCGACTGATGCCGTATGTTGTGTGTTCGAACCCGATTGAAAACTAGCCGTTTTACAACAACATGACACGCATTTGGTCTGTACAACTTACGAGATGCATACTGATTAAAATGCGTCAATTTAAGACCCTTGTTCTGTATATGTACTCGCCGTCAGCTCGCCATGTTATTGACGGCAACAGTATATTTCAGTGATCAGAATAAATAAAATTCAAATAAAACAATTTTCGTGAAGAAATTCAAAAATCTAAAACAATAGGAATTTTGTGTATCAATCAAATGAGCACTGTGCCAATTTTAATCATTATTCGTTCAAAATTGAGGAAGTTGCACCGGCAAGACGTGTTCAATCTGTTCGGTATATTTGACGCCATTTTTTTCTATAAGAAATTGGGCTTATTCGCCACGTCGTAAAATGAAAAATACATCTGAAAAAACCCGTTGGTTTAAATTTTTCATTTCGCTTTAATTTCTTACGATATTTGAAATAACACATCTCATGAAGGTTAACTAAAACTCTATCGTTTTATTTTTTGAGTTTCCCTCTTATTTTATGAAATGACGAGTTAACTATCGTTTGGCTGTTGACTGTGTTTTAAACCATTTTTGTATATGAATAATTATCACATAGGTATTTTCAGAATTCCTTCATGAAATTATTGCAAAAATATCATAATGGGAAGGTCAACATATGACGAAATTGAATCTGTAACTCTTCCATCAATATTAAGCTGTGCAGCGGGGAAATTCGGCGAAATTTTAAACATAGCATCAAACACGGATTTGACTCTCTGTACGTGTACTCGACGTATGTGTGGCGAAAAAGTGAACGCTATTATGAAACAAAATAGAGGGCCTTTGGGCCCGCAGTGCACTGCTTCCAGTATGCAATTGTGGCAAGCCTCAATTATGCCTGATTTTGCGAGAAATGCGATCAGGTTAGAAGGAACTGGAAGACATATGAAAAGTTTATTGCCGATTACTGTTTGGATGGAATGCCATTTCCTATACCTGTCGATCAGGCCGTATTCGAGCATTTTGAGCAGCTCAATCGGGGTCAAGTCACAAGTATTTCAGATTCAGGAATGTGATTCTGACCTGTCCGGCATAACTATCATATATCATGGCTGCGTGGCCGGCAATGCTGCTGCGGTACAGACGGCCAATAGCTTACTCATTGTCGGCACCGACAGCCACTTTGTACCAATTACTGCATTAAATCGTCTTTATAATTCCTGTAATCATTGTAAGAATAAGCGTAGACAGAAGTGTATTTGTATGGGTTTTGGGCGAGGTTTTGCAGTGATGGAAGAATTGGAAATACATCTGGTGTACTGTGGTACAGACAAAGCTCAGCCAGTTTTTTCCTAAGGAGGTGTAAATTCGAAGGGCACCGGAAGAAGGTAACTTTGAGCAGCTCAATCGGGGTCAAGTCACAAATATTTCAGATTCAGGAATGTGATTCTGACCTGTCCGGCATAACTATCATATATCATGGCTGCGTGGCCGGCAATGCTGCTGCGGTACAGACGGCCAATATCTTACTCATTGTCGGCACCGACAGCCACTTTGTACCAATTACTGCATTAAATCGTCTTTATAATTCCTGTAATCATTGTAAGAATAAGCGTAGACAGAAGTGTATTTGTATGGGTTTTGGGCGAGGTTTTGCAGTGATGGAAGAATTGGAAATACATCTGGTGTACTGTGGTACAGACAAAGCTCAGCCAGTTTTTTCCTAAGGAGGTGTAAATTCGAAGGGCACCGGAAGAAGGTAACTTGTCCCTACGTCGTCTATGCAGACACTGAGGCGGTAGTCGAGAAGGACACTGGCCGTCACATTCTAATTGTCTTTCATATGTTATGATTGAGCGATGGCCTGGCAGCCAGCCTAAAAATTACTATCAAAGAATAGTCACAGGCACAGACTCTCTTACAGAATTTTTAAAGGGCATGAAGAAAAGGGCTGGGAATTATTCGAAATCATACTCTTGGAAGGTCATACCGATGAAAGATATTTCTCTTTACGGGGATCCTACTTGCGTTGCAAGTGACGACAAAGTACCACAGACCAAATTGCGAGGGATAACACCACTTTTTGTTATGAAGGGTGCGGCCCGTCAAGAACTATTCCTATTTACTTTCACAACCTAAAGGGGTATGATGATTCTTTTATTGGAAAAAAGTTGCATGAACTGGATGAGGGCCCAGAGCCGAAAAGCATAGCTAAAACTGCCAATAGAGGAATTATGTGTCTTATGAAAACATTCATTTTTAGTGGCACAAATGTTGTTGGTGTGAAGTGGCCTGATACTTAGAGGGAGGGAGTGAAACGTTCTTTTCGATAAAGTTTATTGACAGTGCCAAACTGATGTCTGCATCGCTCGCAAAGTTGGCAGTGACTGTGCCAGAGGACGGTTGCGTGGCGGTACCAGCGTGCGAAAGTTTTCTTCCCGTATTAATATTTTGATTCTCCCACCTGACTAGAAGAAGGATAGCTCCCAGAGAGAGAAATTTTGTAGCGAACTGACAGAAGAAGCGATTTCTGAAATCAATTATCGGCATGCATTGCAGGTCTGGGACAAAGTTGAATGCCAGACCCTGAAGAATTATATAAAATTCTTTTGTGAGACTGATGTCTTCCTTCTTGCGAATATATTCAAAAAATTCCATTACGCTTGTTTACGGGCACATAAGCTAGACCTGGCGCACTATACGTCAGCACCCGTTCTGAAATTGGATGCTATGTTACTTTTCACGGGCAATAATTTTATATTGATTAAGGATGGGGAGCAGATTACTTTCGTAGAAAGGGCAATTCGAGGTGGTATCAGTCTGTGTAATATTCATTACTTACAGACTATTCATCCGGCTCACGCGATAGCCGTCACAAACCTTGGGGACCTAGAGTTACCAGAAGCTGGAGGGCTGTTGCAGAACTTGATGCTAACAGTCCCTATGGATGGGCAATGAACCAGCCAATGCCAGAAGGGGGACTTCATTGGAAGACGAGGGAAGAGTGGTTCACTCGAACGGCTGGCTGTGAGTGGGACAGCTTCCCAACCTGTTTTCTAGAAGTAAACATAGAATACATGGTCGATTCACATGAAGAACATAGTGATCAACAACTCACGCCACATCACTACGAATTTCCGCGCCAATGCATTTGACTGATTAAGAATGTTATGGACCAAAATTAATATGTCTTACATTACAGGTTAATCGAATTCTATATAAGAATGGGAATGAAACTGAACAAGTTTTATCTGGGGCTTGCCTTCCAAGAGGTGCCGTTTCTTGCGGAATATATTGACTTTAACTCACAAATGAGGGCAAAGGGAAAGACAGATTTTGAAAAGAATTTCTATCAACTGATGAATAACTCGATGTTCGGTTAGACAATAGAATATGTCAGAGAGTAGAGAGAATTTAAAATTGTTGCGTGCAGTCATAAAGAAAATCCAGAAGTATAATCCAAAGATAAAACGTATAACTAGGGAAGAAGATGGTGATTCCTGCGACTGTGCATAACTGGAACTGAAACAGGATGAACATTGGTATGTAAAGCCAGTTTTCATTGGCGCGGCAGTACTCAAACTTTCTAAGCTGCTTATGTATGACATGCATTACAATCATGTTCGATCCCCAGGAATCCGATTAGCTTACATAGATACTGATAGTTTCATATACAGTGTGCTTATCCACTCCTTAGACATAACTTTCAGTGACAAAGTTCGAGAAGATTTGAGCCGATGTGTTGAGTTGCCCTCATTTTCCTTTTTATCAAAAAAGTAAAAAACAGCAAAAACATGGGTCATTTCAACCATTATCTTTGTGTAAAAAATAAAGACATATTTTAACCATGCCTCTTACATGGAAACCATTGGGACAAAATAAAGTTCGTCAAAGTTTAGTGCCTTAAACCAATTAACCTATCAGATAACGGTCCACTTTGACGTTGACGTAATGTAAATATACTAAAACCAGTAATCACATCCTGCATTGCTACAAATAGAACAAGCTCAAAGTCTAATCAAACCAGTCTGAGACGAGCACGGATAGTGATGTCTCCGTATCTACGGCCTGCTCGCTTAAACTGAGCACATAAGGGAGGACTCTATCAACACAGGAGAGTGAACTGAATATCACTGCAGCTGAGCGTACTTCTGGGATCAACCCTAGAGTCGTTTCTAACGACACTCCTCATGTTCTATAAAATGAGGATCTAAAACAAATCCTTCTTACAAAATCATAGCTCGTTATATAACCTTGACCAGCATGTGAAGGAGTAAGCATTCCGTATATATCCGAAACGACCAGCGAAAAGTTTCGTAAGTTAATTCAAACACACTTCGCCCATATTGCTCAAATAGTTAAAAGGTCTCACGATAGCGGTTTTAACAACAGGGAAACTGAATTGTTTTTTTTTATTTTGTCTCCATTTTATGCCACTTTATCGTATAAAACCAAGATGCAATTTCTCATCGAATTGGTACTACAATCAACCAAACTGAAAAGATTGCTGAGCAATACAGGAAACATCATCTGGCAAATAAAATCAAAACCTGAGAAAGCTGCCATATAAGTAATCAAAGTAGACAGCATGATTAAATAAACCAATACTATCCTCAGACCAAACCGATTTCAAAGGCCGTTTACAGCAAATATTGTTAACAAAATCATGAAACCTGGGAATGGCTAAACACAGATAAACAAGATTTATTTGTCGAAACAGCCCTTCACAATATGCTTTTCAAACACCGGAAAGCAGGCACCAATATCGACCCGAAATCTATTACAAAGTCCACGAAAAATTGACACAAAACTAAAAGTTCGGATAATCGATATTAATGCCTAAAACATAGTAATTGTTGACAGATTTTTACAACAGTTACTGTTAACATAACGAGCATTAGCAACGCTCAAAATATGCCCTAAAACAAAAATCCTTATAAGCATTCAGAAACTCCGGTCGATGCTGGGTCATGTTAATTATAATATGACACCACACACCGGATCACTCACTATAGAGTCAGTCAATGGTGGCAAACTCTCTCATTAACAAATCTGGCTTCTCCTACTCGACGACGAAGATGACTTCATTACACAACCAAGCAGATGGGATACAAAACGAGAGAACGACTAATGAAGGAACCCCATTTTTGGTTCCGAAACACCGTTAAGACGAATCACTCAATCAACAAACCGGTTTACCGGGGACCCAGATCATATGACTAGGGTCAAATCACTATCGTTTCACCGGTGTCTCACCATGTATTCCACACAAAATAAATGAAATGATCCTTTTATTCACCATATCGTAATACTTAACAATCTTGGTAGAGCCAAAGTGTTGAGTTGCCCTCAATTTCCTTTTTATCTATGCTTTTTCTAAGGTAACTTTACAAGCACGGACACTCCAGTTTATGAAAAGACTGTGTATGATCTAAGTCGAGGGCTAGCAAACACGAGAATACCCTCCGGGGTATCCATCGACTACCTCATATATAACGCAGTAAAAACCCAGCAAAAACATGGATCACTTCAACCATTATCTTTGTCTAAAAAATATAGACATATTTTAACCATGCCACTTACATGGAAACCATTGGGACAAAATAAACTTCATCAAAGTTTTGTGCCTGAAACCAATTAACCTATCAGATAACGGTCCACTTTGACGTTGACGTAATGTAAATATACTCAAACCAGTAATCACATCATGCATTGCTACAAATAGAACAAGCTCAAAGTCTCATGAAACCAGTCTGAGCCGAGCACAGATAGTGATGTCTCCGTATCTACGGCCTGCTCGCTTAAACTGAGCACATAAGGGAGGACTCTATCAACACAGGAGAGTGAACTGAATATCACTGCAGCTGAGCGTACTTCTGGGATCAACCCTAGAGTCGTTTCTAATGACACTCCTCATGTTCTATAAAATGATGATCTAAAACAAATCCTTCTTACAAAATCATAGCTCGTTATATAACCTTGACCAGCATGTGAAGGAGTAAGCATTCCGTAGATATCTGAAACGACCAGCAAAAAGTCTCGTAATTCAAACACACTTCGCCCATATTGCTCAAATAGTTAAAAGGTCTCACGATAGCGGTTTTAACAACGGGGAAACTGATTTTTTTTTTTATTTTGTGTCCATTTTATGCCACTTTATCGTATAAAACCAAGATGCAATCTGTCATCGAATTGGTGCTACAATCAACCAAACTGAAATGATTGCTGAGCAATACAGGAAACATCATCTGGCAAATAAAATCAAAACCTGAGAAAGCTGCCATATAAATCATCAAAGTTGGCAGCATGAATTAAATAAAACAAGACTATCCTTAGACCAAACCGATTTCAAAGGCCGTGTACAGCAAATATTGTTAACAAAATCATGAAACCTGGAAATTGCTAAACAGAGAGAAACAAGATTTAGTTGTCGAAACAGCCCTTCACAATATGCTTTTCAAACACCGGAAAGCAGGCACCAATATCGACCAGAAATCTATTACAAAGTCCACGAAAATTGACACAAAACTAAAAGTTCGGATAATCGATTTCAATGCCTAAAACAAACTAATTGTTGACAGATTTTTACAACAGTTACTGTTAACATAACGAGCACTAGAAACGCTCAAAATATGCCCTAAAACAAAAATCCTTATAAGCGTCAAGAATCTCCGGTCGATGAGGGGTCATGTTAATTATAATATGACACCACACACCGGATCACTCACTAAAGAGTCAGTCAATGGTGGCTAACTCTTTCATTAATGAATCTGGCTTCTCCTCCTCGACGACGAAGATGACTTCATTACACAACCAAGCGGATGGGATACAAAACAAGAGAACGACTGATGACGGAACCCCATTTTTGGTTCCGAAACACCGTTAAGACGAATCACTCAATCAACAAACCGGTTTACCGGGGACCCAGATCACATGACTAGGGTCAAATCACTATCGATTCACCGGTGTCTCGCCATGTATTCAACACAAAATAAATGCAATGATCCTTTTATTCACCATATCGTAATACTTAACAATCTTGGTAGAGCCAAAGTGTGGAGTTGCCCTCGTTTTCCTTTACATCTGTGCTTTTTCTTAGGTCACTTTACAAGCACTAACACTCCATTTTATGAAAAGACTGTGTGTGATCTAGGTCGAGGGCGAGCAAACACGAGAATATCCTCCGGGATATCCATCGACTTCCTGATATGTAACGCAGTAAAAAAACAAGCAAAAACATGGATCACTTCAACCATTATCTTTGTGTAAAAAATATAGACATATTTTAACCATGCCTCTTACATGGAAACCATTGGGACAAAATAAACTTCATCAAAGTTTTGTGCCTTAAACCAATTAACCTATCAGATAACGGTCCACTTTGACGTTGACGTAATGTAAATATACTCAAACCAGTAATCACATCATGCATTGCTACAAATAGAACAAGCTCAAAGTCTCATCAAACCAGTCTGAGACGAGCACAGATAGCGGTGTCTCCGTATCTACGGCCTGCTCACTTAAACTGAGCACATAAGGGAGGACTCTATTAACACAGGAGAGTGAACTGAATATCACTGCAGCTGAGCGTACTTCTGGGATTAACCTTAGAGTCGTTTCTAACGACACTCCTCATGGTCTATAAAATGAGCATCTAAAACAAATCCTTCTTACAAAATCATAGCCCGTTATATAACCTTGACCAGCATGAGAAGGAGTAAGTATTCCGTAGATATCCGAAACGACAAGCGCAAAGTCCGGTAAGTTAATTCAAACACACTTTGCCCATAGTGCTCAAACAGTTAGAAGGTCTCACGATAGCGGTTTTAACAACGGGGAAACTGAATTTTTTTTTTATTTTGTCTCCATTTTATGCCACTTTATCGTATAAAAGCAAGTGCAATCTTTCATCGAATTGGTACTTCAATCAACCAAACTGAAAAGATTGCTGAGCAATACAGGAAACATCATCTGGCAAATAAAATCAAATTCTGAGAAAGCTGCCATACACTATGGGCAAAAAGGGCCCTAAATTGTTCAGTACAGCGGGGTACAGCGCCCCCGCGGGACAACGCTTTGGGCTGGTTACTAGTGACGACAGCGAACATTGTATCAATTTCATTTCAATAAAATATCGATCGAAATCTGCTCGCCTGTCACTCGTATTTTCAGGTTACGCCATGAATTTTTCCATGACAGCCCGTATATATTGACTAATGTACCATAAAATCAACGTATCGGTTGTTTTCTTCCAGTCAAATTGAATCGAAGACAATTTGTTTAGTTTTGGTGATACTTTTATGTCTCAGCACGTTCTGGCGCTCTTTGGACAAGCTTGGCGCCATGCCATCCGCGGGTATGCAACACAACATTGTATCAATTCGCAAGAAAAGAATGTCAATCGATAACGTTCACTACACGTTCACAGTGGAGACTCTACACCAGTTCGCTTCCGTTTTGTGTTATTTTTACCAATTTACTGCGATGTTCATGGTTCATATTCACCCAAATTTTGTATAAAAGACAACAACCTGACAGGTATTTGATCTGTACAATTTAGGAGACACTTGCTGATTATTTTGCGTCAATTTCAGACCCTTGTTCTGCACATGTAAACGCCATCAGATCGCCATATTGTTGACGGCAACAGTATATTTCAGTGATCAGAATAAATAGAATGGCAATAAAACTAATTTTACGAAGAAATTCAAAAATCTAAAACGATACGATTTTTGCTTATTAGTCAAAGGATCACCGTGCCAATTTTCATTATCATTGGTTCAGAATTAAAAAAATTGAACCGGCGAGAAGTTTGCAATGTGTTCGGTCGATCGGACGCGCATAAACGCCATTGTTTTCTATGGGAATCGAGATTATTCGGCACATCGTAAAATGAAAAATACATCTGAAAAACCCGCCGGTTTAAATTTTTCATTTCGCTGTTATTTCTTACAATATTTGAGATTAAGCATCTCATGAAGGTTAACTCAAACTCTATGGTTTTAGTTTTTTAAATTTCCCTCTTATTTTTATGAAATGACGAGTTTACGATCGTTTGTGCTGTTGGCCGTGTTTTCGCCTATTTTTGCATAGAGTATTTTCGCTTCGGTATTTTAAGAATAAATTCATGAAATTATTGCCGAAATATCATAATGGACAGAGGAACATATGAAGAAATGGAATCTGAATCTCTTTCCTGAATATTTAGCTGTGCGGCTAGGAAATTTGGCGAAGTTTTCAACGTTACGCGGAAACTTGATTTGGCTCTCTTTACGCTCATTCAGCGTATGTGCGGCAAAAAATTGTCACACTTTGAGTGAACAATATAGAGGCCATTTTGCCCACAGTGATATAAGTAATCAAGGTTGGCAGCATGAATTAAATAAACCAATACTATCCTCAGACCAAACCAATTTCAAAGGCCGTTTACAGCAAATAAAGCATTCCGTAGATATCCGAAACGACAAGCGAAAAGTCCGGTAAGTTAATTCAAACACACTTTGCCCATATGGCTCAAATAGTTAAAAGGTTTCACGATAGCGGTTTTAACAAAGGGGAAACTGATTTTTTTTTCTCTCCATTTTATGCCACTTTATCATATAAAACGAAGATGCAATTTCTCATCGAATTGGTACTGCAATCAACCAAACTGAAAAGATTGCTGAGCAATACAGGAAACATCATCTGGCAAATAAAATCAAAACCTGAGAAAGCTGCCATATAAGTAATCATAGTTGGTAGCATGAAATAAATAAACCTATACTATCCTCAGACCCAACCGATTTCAAAGGCCGTTTACAGCAAATATTGTTAACAAAACCATGAAACCTGGGAATGGCTAAACACAGAGAAACAAGATTTATTTCTCGAAACAGCCCTTCACAATATGCTTTTCAAACACCGGAAAGCAGGCACCAATATCGACCCGAAAACTATTACAAAGTCCACGAAAAAATTGACATAAAACTAAAAGTACGGATAATCGATTTAAATGCTAAAACAAACTAATTGTTGACAGATTAGTACAACAGTTACTGTTAACATAACGAGCATTAGCAACGCTCAAAATATGCCCTAAAACAAAAATCCTTATAAGCATTCAGAAACTCCGGTCGATGCTGGGTCATTTTAATTATAATATGACACCACACACCGGATCACTCACTATAGAGTCAGTCAATGGTGGCTAACTCTCTCATTAACGAATCTGGCTTCTCCTCCTCGAGCAACCAAGCGGATGGGATACAAAACAAGAGAGCGACTGATGAAGGAACCCCATTTTTGGTCCGAAACACCGTTAAGACGAATCACTCAATCAACAAACCGGTTTACCGGGGACCCAGATCACATGACTAGGGAAAAAGCACTATTGATTCACTGGTGTCTCGCCATGTATTCCACACAAAATAAATGAAATGATCCTTTTATTCACCATATCGTAATACTTAACAATCTTGGTAGAGCCAAAGTGTTGAGTTGCCCTCATTTTCCTTTATATCAATCGTGTTACCATTCCATTTAAATAACTCTGTCAGCTTCAGCTTGAGTATCAATTCTTATCTGAAATTACAATACAAAGAGACCTTGTCAGCGCCAGTCTTTCACGTGTCTCACTGATCTTATCATGTTCATTTTCAATTCGATAATCTACTTACGCTTTTCTTTTTTCGACTTTTATTATCTTTTGGCGTCAGTTTCAAGGTTTTTCCTTACCCATTTTTTTTAACTTCTCTTTCCTCTAGAGTAATTTTAACTCTGTCGTTGTTAAGCTCATACAGACGCATATTCGCAATCCTTAATTTATCAACAAAATCTCTGTAGTCGGGGTTTTGGTTATCCCAATCATCGATTTTCTTTTCGATATCTTGTATTCTACGTGCATTACCGCTAGCATCATGTCTTAAGAGTGTCAGTTCATCTACGAGTTGTCCTATGTCACTACGTGTCAGCCCTTACTGATCCATCTTCAGTACTCACATAGTCGGGCTTTGCCTCCCCTCTCCGACCGAATACCTCTCTTAAAAACTCAGATCCTCCTTTTTCTCTTTTTATTGACAAGAGTGATCTTAATCCACCCCTCTATCAAACGATCCACCTGAAGGCTATTGCATGATCTACTGCATAAAAAATCACGTAAGCTGCCAACTTGGAAAGGGTCGACTTCTTCATTTAAGGATGTTTCAGCAACATTAGCATTATCACGCAAATTTGAAATATTTAAATTCTTACGTTTCATATTTTCTTCTCTTCCTCTTTCTGCCATATTGTGCCTCTATATTACTTCAATTATTGTTTATCATCCCTTACATATATCATATCAGTAGAAAAATGCACATCTGAGTTGCTGGAAACGTTGAACAGTTGGCCGACTATATCAAAAGGACGTGCTCTGCTTATAGACGCAGTTATATATTAATGGGTCGATTTGATATGACTCTTGATGTGACTAAGGGCATTATTGTCAGTTCTACCGTCACAACAGCTATTCTGGCAGTTCCGGTACAGTTAGCCTCAACTCCTTTACAAGGTATTGTCATTGATGTAATACAAGGAAAAAACGGTTGTGGCAAAGAGACAGGAGAAATATAAACAACATTATGTTCATTATAAGCAGTTGCTTACTCAAATACAAGAAAAAAGCCACATCAGTGACAGAGGCCTTAGATCTTTTTAAGAACATATTTCATCAGGCACTAGAAAATCAAGAACAGGAAGGATTCAGTCCTCCTCTCAAGTGTTACATGGGGTTTTATGGATTAAATGGTTGTGAAAGTTGAAATAATGGCCATCCCACTCATTTTGAGCGTGGAGAAAATTTCTAACATGATAGCGATGTAACTACTTTCACTGTAGAGTGTCACAGCTTTGTCATAACATCACAGGCAGGCCGCTATTGCGCAAGCAAGGTTACTGTTAATACAAAACAGTAGAGAGTTTGCGCGAACCATGTGCTACACTATGTCACAGGCTGCTATTGCCCAAGCGCGCAAGTTAGGTAGCTTGACAAATATAATCTATGCGCGTTAGGACATCTTTGTGGAGAGCAGTCGCCTATGGTACAAAACAGACACAACAGGACATGATAATACGTACAGTTATAGAAGGTACGCCATTCGCAGCCAGACACGCATAGTCCATCTTTTGCAGCCAGCATGGAAAAATGAGAGCTTATCACTGCATACGCGAATTGATATATAGGTCATCTGTAAACACTGACTTAAGTGTCTATTTATATGCATGACACTTACGTCAGTGACTCCCACTAGCTGTCACGTGAGCTGTCGCATCAGCTGTTGCTATGGTAAAATGACGTATTGTGGACGTGTCTCAGTTTATGCTCACAGTCCTTCCACACAGTTAGTCTGGGCTGCAGAGGCTCACGCGACAGCAGTGGAAGGAGAAGGGTTTTGTTGCCATTTCGGGGAATGCATCCTAGAAAACCTCTCTTACATTACTACTCATGATATCAAAACTTGTTATCTTGTCTCTTCACACTGACACAGTTCAATAGCTATTCAAGTCAACAGTTGTTACTACTCAACTCAAGAAACCTTCACTGGACTTAAACTTTCGAAAGAATTATCGACCTGACGTGAAAAAATCACTACTGTTAAAGACACCGACCTCCTTAAAGAATATTCACAAAAGGTAACATTTAAATATTCATACAGGAAATATCACAGTATAGAAACTGCCCCCTGAAAGTACTTAATAAGATTTGTTTATCCATGGATTCTGGCATTTATGTTTTACTCATTCTCCTCGATCTTACAGATACATTCGATGCTATTGATCAAATATATTACTTCATAGACTCTCTCTCACCTTGTTATCAAGGATGTTGTACTAAAGTGGTTAAATTCATACTGATGCAAAGGGGCAACTTCGTTAACATGAACGATATCATAAGTGAACCATCAGAACTCAGTTTCGGGATAATTACATATCCGGTCAGAGCATTAAGTACATTTAGCAATTCAATCTACACCGTCTCCGCCGGATTGGTTCTATACGTCGCTACCTCGGGGATGAAGCATGTAAAACTAAATACCTGCAAATTCAATTTGACAGCCAAACTTGACTATGTAATTAACTTCTGTATTGACACCATGAAAACTCTATAGGCCAGCTTCGACGAGATCAAAATACTGCAGGGGGAATAATTATACGTACCAGAAGATTGTGCGGACCATTGAAGTTTCTCACCAATCTATATTGATTACCAGTTCGTCTCAGGATTGAGTACAAAATTTTGCTGTTAACCTTCAAGGCTATTCATAAAAAGACTCCAGCGTACATCAGTGATCTACTCTAATACCAATACTCTAACTCGGCTACACTCATCCACCAAAAATATTTTAACATGTTCAACGTACGAAACCATCACTATGGTGGCCACGCATGTTCATATACTGCACCTAGACTACAGAACGTACTGTCTCAATATATCATAGAATCCTCGCAAAAGGAAACTTTTTTCTAGCCACCAAATATAGAAACAATTGAGAAGAATATTGCAAGACATATTTAGTAGAGCGTTCTTGAAATATAAGTTTGATTGGTTCATGAAAGTGACGTCAGAAAAAAAATATGCCGAAGACGACGTTTGTTTTGAGTAATTTATTAGAGCAGTCGTGTGTAAACCAGAGAGCTGTCCACAAGTCTGTAGGTAGTTTATATGTTTGTATCACCTTATTTACCATGGCGTGGTGTACAAGGCCAAAGTATCAACGGAGAACACCGGAGAGAGGGTTTATATCGGCCTCACTGATAACACTTTCAAGAGACGATACACTAATCACATGGAACAGTTCCGAAACGAGAGATACAAAAACGACACCGAGTTGTCAAAATTTGCATGGAATTTAAGAAATATGGGCCAAGTCTTTGACATTTCATGGTCAATCATTTATAGTCGCGCGAGCGGCTTACTGACTACGCATGCGCGTATTCATAATATACTATGCGAGTAACCGGAAGTGTACCCTTCTTTCGTGGGCGCCGCCATGTTTTTTTGAGTGCTCGTAAATAAACAAATACAAAACGTGCTCTCTATTATTTTATAACATACCATTAATAAAATATATCTTTTTATGAGCGAGTAATTATTATTATCCACCCTGTCGCTGATACAAAATTTCTTATCATGCCTAAAAATTAAGAGAAGAGAGAAAACTGTCGTGCATATGAACGAGAACATTCGCAAAGAATGCTGGGATTGAAACTTAGAACGGCGCCCTCTGTGTCAATAACTATGTGCAAAATGTAACCGTCTTTAGAAGTAACGCTGGTTTTCAGCTTACAATATCGGAAGTTTGGCGGTACAGTTACTATTGCAAAGTTAATGATGGCACAATACGTCCCTTGTTGAACATAATAGATAGTAATCATGGTAAAAATTGCAAATTTATGTCAAACTTTTTTACACATAACAAAAAATCTATACCTACAGGGTCTGATATCGTGCACATGAACTGTCATCAGGGGGTAAACCGGTCATACTTGTACAAACGTATATAGAAAGTAACAATTAATGCTATTTTATTCTTTATGATAACTAAGTACTAGTTAGAAATTTTGTTATCTTATATTCATTGACGACAATATTTTAATCCATCATAATCTTTATTATATACTATCCTAAAAAAATTTAAAAGATAATTTTCTATTATATAGGAAATTAGCTGATATATTGAAACTTGATTTAAATAGGGACGAAGACACTCAGAACTACTTATAAACCATGTATCACTCAGATATAACAGATTCTTTGGGGCATGGATTTGTTTTAGAAGACCCCTTCTGTAAAAAAACAGGGTAGATTTCAATGGTCCTATGGATAAATAAATGAAGAACTGGGAGGGAACATTCGCCGCAGCGGATGCCCCTTTAGAACGCGACGCACCAGATTTTATTCCAAGAAAACTAATGACCTATTTCCAAAAAAGCGATGTCGCTTACTAAAATCCTTCGACGATGCAGTTGTAGAAAAAGATTTTCCCGAAGTCAAGCGAGTCGAGGACATAGCGAGGATCGACATGGAAGGCATGGCAAAAGAAAGAAAGATGTACAATGTGTATACAGAAATGAAAATCATATCAATAAATCCAAAAGATCGAAGTGTACAAATTCGTCCATTGTATATTAATTTAAAAGGTATATACACAAAAGACGGCAGACGAACAGATATAAAACAACAATTAAAAGATCAGTACGAGCATGTACTTACAACAATTGAAAATGTTGAGGGTTCTGGTCTCGTTAATTTTAAATAATTCTTGTACAAGCTCTACGGGGGCTTGTATCCCTTCGGAAATGGAACGATTCCGACTACCTTAATGGTTAGCCAGATATGAACTGAAAATGCTCACGTGTTTCATTATATATTGCATTTATGTGCAAGTTTGAACCTTTGCTACATGTTTGCAATTTCATTAAAAGTGTTACGATCAACATAATGAATTTCACTGCAGATCACTTCTAAAGGTCATTAAGTATTCAAATATGTAATTAGCTGAAATCAAAATAATAATTTTTTTTTTTTAGTACTGTCATTGTATCACAATAGAGCATGTGTTATTACCTTTGGTCAAGTCCTTCAAGCCCTATATGCCGATCAGTGAAAGCTTATTAGCTATGCAAATTATGAATTATCTGACATGAAAATGCAAAATGACTTTCGATACTGTTATTACCTGGTATAATGATCAATGTACACAGCATATTTCGCTAACTTTTATCAAGTAAATCCCAGTATATATCCCTAATTAGCAAGGTTCTTTAAATATGCAAATTGGGAATTGGCTGAAATAAAAAATGTCAAATGACTTTCAATAATCTTGTATCAAAGTATCTTTAATGCACATAGCAAGTTTTGTCGACTTTGGTCAAGTCAATACAGATAAATATCCCTAATTAAGAAGGTTCATCAAATATGTAAACTAGAAATTGGCTGAAGCAAAAATTCTTAACGAATTTCAATAACATGCACTATACTATCTGAAATATATGTAGCAAGATTCATCAACTTAGGTTGAGTCAATTAAGATATATATCCCGAATTAGAAATGTTCATTACATAATACAATTAAGGAATTGGCTGAAATAAAATTACTTAATGACTTTCGATAACATTATATCATAGTATCTTCAATGTACACCATGCCATTGTTTAGGCCAATCAGGTGGCCCACTTTAAGATCCTTGGCAAAAAAAAAGGCTTCCAGCAACAAAGATTTTGCATACTCAACTTTAACGCTTTGAGACGAAAAATTTCATCGGTGGCCAAATTTTCCCGCATGCGGAAGATGGTCTTTGAACTCTTTGCTTGCAAATAGACTACGTGGTTTTGATTTCTACCGTTGTTTTAGGAGTTATAGGTGACCTATAAGGGCGAAGTACAGAGAAAGATATAGATTTACATTCCCACGGCTTCCGATCCTGGAAAAAACCTCTCCGATAAATAGTGAAGGCAACTAAAAATGACAACAGAGTTGAAATACGGGTTTCTTGCAATCTTTCTAGTGGTATTATGCCTTATGCGGGATATCGGACCGCAGTCGGGCGAAGATCGCATTATAAGCGCGCCAACCCAAACTGACTGCATGGACATCACATTTACGAAATCGAAGTCCAAAGTCAACTACGTCGTTGTTAGAATAAGAGAGGGTTCCATCAGACGGGAGCATATAACCACAAATTTTGCACAGATAGCGTTGCACTGGCATTGAAAAAAGGTGCATGGGAAAGCGGGCAGTTTCCCTCGCTATGGGTAGGAAATGCATTGAGCAAGACACACTTCCGGGTACGCAAAAAATCGAGGATTCCATTTACGGGGCGCTCAAATATAACTATTTGCTGTGATACATAGCAGAGGCGTACAGGTTTGTGATGCTGAGAGTAACATCAGTAAATAAATAAAGGGTTTTAAAAGTTTTTGCGACGAAACAGACTTTTGAAAGTAGCTCACTCAGGGAACACGTCATGCCGACCGCTGTCCGCATCGACCCCAATAATTCACACTGGTTTTTGTCGACCCTGGTACCCAAGTCAATTCGACCCCGTCACACTTTTAACGTTATGTGACATTTGTACATTTTATTTAACGCAACCTTGCTAGAGAGAATTAATGGTGTTTCTGTGATAGAACTCTTTGCTTCGAAACGATAATTAGGCCGCTGAATGTTTGCACCACGGCCTAGTGCCTACATGTCCGCGGAGACGATTCAACATTTTACACAAGAAAGCCAAGAAAAAAATGAAAATATCAATAAAATGGCTTCACAAAGGCTGGAATACTCGATACTCAATGAAGTATGAAGTTTGTGAAATGAAATCAAAATTGACAACATAAGTGTTTGCCTCGGGTAGTACTACTTGAACTATTCTACAGAGTGTTTTCTTCCATACAATGCAGTATTTGTCAGTGACAAATCTTTGCAATACATTTTTTGCGATGAGCTGGAAATGTGATTGATATCGAGTTGATGTACATAAATATTCCGAAATTACTGGGACACATTTATTTTCTCAATCTGCAATCTGCGGAATACGTGCTGAAGTACATTGGCTGTTCATGTCAACGATCGTTTCTCCCTCTGCAGAGTATCTATATCCTGTTCAACAACGCTGTACCTCGATCACGCGATAGTGACGCTATGTAGCTTTTACAGTATTGAAAACTTATCATA
>LD347168.1:182287-195633 GCA_001465055.1 Ptychodera flava | reverse complement strand
TATATGTAAGTAGTAATATATACTTGTTTTTTGTGAAAGAATTTTGTTTTCCCACCATTTTAGCTACAGGGGAAACTCCTCCATATAGCTAAAAATGACACCTGCCAGAACGTACGCGTACGTGAGTTCATATACAGGTCACCTCACTTACGCGACAGCTGTTGATGAGTCATATACAGCAGATAGTGCATTGGCCTATATTTGAACTCAGTGGGGAATTCCCTATCCATTCCTACATGGGTATAACAGCAGAGTTACGAAGGCAATTCCGTAGCATGTAGCAACATGTTCCATGGCATGTAGCAACATGTTCCATAACGACATGTACCAGCGTTGGAAACTACCGCCCGTCCTCCCGTCCGAGACGGGTAACTTTTCAGTCGGACGGGAGGAAAATTTTACTTCCACGTCCGTGTGTCGGGCTCTCGATAGTAGCCTATACGGCATACCAAGTAATCTCATCGATCAGCCGCTTCTAGATGTTGTGTAAAATAAACGAAATGTAGTATACCAATACGTCCGACTTCGACGCGTTTATGCTCCTGAAACTGTGCGACGCCGGAACGCAATGCAAGCGAGACACGTAAACACGGGTAAACAGGAAGTCTCTCATACTAGTAAACCTCACACTAAGCGAGATTGTGCGATATCAGCCAGTGCTATAAATATAAAGATATAAAGGAAACATATAAAGATATAAAGGATATAAAGGAAAATGAGGGCAACTCCACACATCTAAAGGTGCCGCCAACTGCTAAATTTCATGAATTTCGCAAAATCGTCACAAAACATGTTTTGAAGGCTTATACGCCGATTTTTCGTATTTTTGACCTAGACCTAAAATTTGGAGGGGAAAGTAGAGCTGTTCTTAACTGCCCTCCCACTGGCATACAAGAAAAATGTGCCGTCCCACTGAATTTTGATGCCCGCTGCCCTCCAGTACCTATAGTCTGCCCGCTCCCCACTCCCCACAACATTTCAAGCTTCCCTCTGCCCTCTCCCCACTACTGAAATTTCCCATTGCCAACTAGATGCCTACCAGGCAACCCAGATCAATGCAAACCGTGCGAGCAGCTAGCAGTACACCTTGGAACATTGCTCCCCTCTAAGTTAGGCGCTCAATCTCCCCGCAAGTTCAATCAACCACGCTGCTTTCCCCTCCCTCTACGTATCTTCCGGTGCCCACTGTCAAAAATTTTCTCCCTGCCCACTGAAAATAGTGAAATTTCTTCCCCGCCCACAGAAAATATCGATATTTTCTCCCTGCCCACTGATTAGTTTTGAAATTTGCCCGCCCGCTGAAAAACTGCGCATGAACACCTTTTTGCACGAACAGCTTAGTTGACAGCACCTGGCTCTACCAAGATTGTTTTGTATTACGATATGGTGAAAAAAAGGATCATTGCATTTATTTTGTGTGGAATACATGGCGAGACACCGGTGAATCGATAGTGCTTTGACCCTAGTCATGTGATTTGGGTGCCCGGTAAACCGGTTTATTGATTGAGTGATTTCTCTTAACGGTGTTCGGAACCAAAAATGGGGTTCCTTCATCAGTCGCTCTCTTGTTCTGTATCCCATCCGCTTGGTTGTGTGATGAAGTCATCTTCGTTCTCGAGGAGGAGAAGCCAGATTCGTTATTGAGAGAGTTAGCCACTATTGACTGATTCTATAGTGAGCGATCCGGTGTGTGGTGTCATATTATAATTAACATGACCCAGCATCGACCGGAGTTTCTGGACGCTTATAAGGATTTTTGTTTTGTGGAGGGACCGTGGGGCATACTAGTATTTTGAGCGTTGCTAGTGCTCGTTATCTTAACAGTAAATGTTGTACTAATCTGTCAACGATTAGTTTGTTTTAGGCATTTAAATCGATTATCCGAATTAACTTTTAGTTTTGTGTCAAGTTTTCGTGGACTTTGTAATAGATTTCGGGTCGATATTGTTGCCTGCTTTCCGGTGTTTGAAAAGCATGTTGTGAAGGGCTGCTTCGAGAAATAAATCTTGTTTCTCTGTGTTAAGCCATTCCCAGGTTTCATGGTATCGTTAACAATATTTGCTGTAAACGACCTTTGAAATCGGTTTGGTCTGAGGAGAGTATTGGTTTATTTAATTCATGTCGCCAACTTTGATTACTTATATGGCAGCTCTCTCAGTTTTTGACTTTCTTTGCCAGATGATATTTTCTGTATTGCTCAGCAATCTTTTCAGTTTGGTTGATTGTAGTACCAATTCGATGACAGATTGTATCTTGGTTTTATACGATAAAGTGGCATAAAATGGAGACAAATTAAAAAAAATGTTTCCTCGTTGTTAAAGCCGCTATCCTGAAACCTTTTAACTGTTTGAGCGATATGGGCAAAGTGTGTTAATTAATTAATCAGCGTGTTATCATCATTGTTATTGTAGAAATTTTGTATTCAAGTCCGGATTAGAATTCATTTCAAACAGTGGAATTCAGAACAGTTTGTAAGATCACAGTTAATACTCATGTTGAAAATAAAGTTGTTTACAGTTTGAAGTACATGATGGTTTTGTGTTTTTTGAATGAATGTATTTGTCAAAAATTCAGGACAGGAAACTTTCTGGCAGGACAGGCAAGTTTTGAAAGTTACCAGTCCTGATGTCTGGCAAATATTTTGGCCAGTTTCCAACACTGCATGTACGTGATCGAACTAAAGGGGAATTCCGTGTGAATCCCTACGGAACTACGTCTATATAAGGGTTACAGAACGAGTGTTGTCAGTCAGTCGACGGAAGCACACTAAGGTAAGTACACTAACATTAGTAACTACCTCTTCAGAACCGGAGTCTAGCTGATGTAAGTATGTGAAGATGTGATTTTTTTTTCCTACGGCATGACTGAGGTCGCAGTTTCCACAGAGTTTTTTCGAGTCCCTTCAGAGACAATTTACATTTCAATTAAAATAGTATAGAATATTATCTATTATTCTTAACATTGACCATTGCATCACTGATAACATAAACATGAGCAAATATATTATCATCACGAGCTTCGATTTTATTATCATCGCGAGTGTCGACAACCTTTACTGAAGTATCTTTTTTTCAGGATTTCAAGTTGTATGCCATCTTTTGTGTTAATTACTTTAAGACCATTTCCATGAAATTCAATATCTTTAAAACTACGCAGATCAATTAACAGAATTTTTTCTTCAAATAATCGACCTCATCTATATCAATTTCACACCAATCATTATCTTCAGCAAAATACCATCGTGTTTCTGTCCAAAATTGTCTTGGTAACATCTTCTGGGCATATATTTTTTTTGCAGTGCCTTCAATCATTACAGACACAGATTCAATGGATGGATTAAAGAAAAATTCGCTATTAAGTTCTGACTGATTTTTAGTGAAGAGTATTAAGATACCTCACATGCTACGTCGTGGAACATTTATATTTTCATTGATAACCGTGGTTGATTCTTTGAATGGGATTGTTCTAAAATAATGTAAGTACTCGTAAAGGTAACTTTTACCGTTGTTGTAATAACCAGCAGATTTTCTCGCGAGGTCGGGATCAGATATTGTTTCGTATTCCATTTGAATGTTTTTTAATTTATAATTTGGTGTAACAACATGGTTACTGACGACAAGTAATTGGGTGGCGGGTGCAAGCGTAATTTCCCATTCAATATGACTCCCTAATGCTGATGGATATAAAACTCCATGACTTGTTATGAGGGGTTGTGTCAGACGAATAGCATATTTTGTTTTATATGTGTCAAAAAGTAAAATATCGTCCACGACTGCGTGATCTGCATCTTTCGCGCCACTTCTCAATTTTCTTAGATTTTCATTCTGAATTCCGTACAGTGTCATGTTCGTTCTCTCCTTTTTCTGTTTGAAGAGATCACGATAACATTCAAAAAGATTATATTTATTCAAATTGAAAAGTGCCTGACCCTTAAATGTGAGAACCATACGCTCAACCAAATTTTTTGCAACATTTTGTACTACTCGGTTATCTTCGTGACCCATTACTTCGAGGTCAACATCCAGGTTGAAAGTATCTGGAACTAGTACTACTCCGCTTTCAAACTTTGGGCATCGTATGATAAGTGTCTGACCTGGATCTGCCTCACTTGGATTATGAGCAACCACATGATGTGTTCTTTCTGACTTCGTTCCATTCGGTATTTGGTTGTTGAAAGTCGGTAATAATGATCTATCGTATCCGATTTTCGTGTAATGTATATAGTAGTGTAGTAGAAAAAAATTCAGTTAAAAAGAAAATAAATCACATCTTTACATTAATATTTCCGTCTGATTGAAAGATAAACCGATTACCTGTGTCGCGCATCAATCGAAAAACCCAATATTCTTGTAAATGTTGGACTTCCATTTCATCATTATCAACCTCCTGAAAGACGTTTATGAATTCTAGTCGCTTAAAAACGTTAGTCTTTTGACATTCCTAAATGAAAGCTAATATTTTATAATATATAGATTATCATCTTTGAGTCGGACACCTGGATTTGCTTGAAGGATATGTCGATTTACTCGTCGGAGTTTACACAATTCCAATTCGACAGAGAAAACAAACAGGTCTTTATTTTTAGAAAGAAACTTTGTAATATTCTTTTCACCAAACATGCTTGGTCATATATTAATACATAATTGTATTTATTATGACTAATTTTAAACCTGTCAAAAATATCCATAGCTGTTCTCCAACAAATCCAACCACCGATCATGCTGTTTTTAATAGAAAACTAAGGAGGGAGCCGATTAAACCTGGTATTGCAGCAACACTTTTTGCGGCCAATGTTTTAAACCATTCGCCAAATTGCTTTACAATTTCTTTCGCTTTTGTATATACTTTGGGCGGACCTGAACCATTGTTTGCTCAGGTTCCTGCTGCTCCCCCTCGTCCTCCTTTAGTCACAGCCAAGGCAATTTTTGATATTGTCATTCCAAGGGCAGTTAGTATTGCAGCGATTGTAATACCATTTTGTTTAAATAACTCTGTCAGCTTCAGCCTGAGTGACAATTCTGGATCGGAAATTACATCACGAAGAGACTTAGTCGTAGCCAGATTTTCATGTGCCTCACTGATCTTATCATGTTCATATTTAATTCGATTGTCAATTTTAGCTTCGCTTGTTATGAGTTCAGCTAGTAGTTTTTCGGCTTTTTCTTTTTCATGGCTGTGTTCTTCAGGAATTTCCTTTAACTGTTTTTCAACTTCTTTTTTCTGTAGCGTTATTTTCTTTTTTTCATTGTTAAGATCTTTAATATGCATATTCACAATCCTTAATTCATCATTAACAGCTCTATATTCAGGGTTTAGATTATTCCACACATCGATTTTATTTTCAAAAGCTTGTATTTTATCTGCATTACCGCTAGCATCTTGCCGTAAGAATGTCAGTTCATCTTTGTATATACCCATGTCTTCTGGTGTCATCTTCTCAGCCAGTATTTTATCGTTTTTCACATCTTCAGAATGTAATGTGAAACTTACATAGTCAGATACAGTACACAACGAAACTTGCGTTCAGACTCGGCAGGTTTTTGACGGCGATTAGACGCGTTCAAGACGCGTGCGAGACGCGTCTAAGACGCGTCTAATACACGACCCTTCCAGCTCATTATCTCACAGTGGAAAGAAGGTCATGAGTGGCCTTTGTTATGTAAATACAATACTCCACTACGTCGCGTTTTTTTTCACGTTCTAGACGCTCCAATTCCTTTCGTCTACTATGATAAAATGTTGTCTAATCTAGCAACTTTTTGCCTAGTCGATGTTTTATAGTGCAAACATTTGGAGAAAAGACCGATTGATTATATGCTGTTGCTCCAAAACCACCCAGCTAAACTCATTGCATTACCGATATCGAGTTGACCATGCGTTGTTCACTATGCATGTCCATGAGAAAGTCATTATCGAATGGCCTGGACCGATGCCACGAAGTAATTGCTAGTACATGAAATCAAAATCTTTCCTTCTGAAATATTGTGAATCTCGAAATACCAAAAGTACTAGTAGTAAATGTATGTACAGTCGTGGTATGTTGACAAAATGAAGAGAAACACTGTTCATTCATGTGTCTGCGAGCTTTTTTATTAGACTGTATGCATATATATTATTGCCTGATTACTGTATTACTGTTTAATCCTTGCGTCCATTTTACACAGGCATAGGATTAAAAAAAACACCAAGAAACGACAGCCCGCATAGGAAATAAAATTTATTACGAAAACCCAGATCTTGTATTTTTCGTCTTTTCCTTTTTTTTCATAATCGTTGCAAAGTTGTGTTACGCGTTAGATGAAAGCCACGCAATAAAACAGAGTGATTAGTTGATGAGTACGTTGTTACGAAAAATCATGTCTACGCAGTTGTAATTTGTTACTCGTTCGCGGCATAATTGTCGAGCAGGTGATAGTCAAGGGGCTGAGTCGATACTAAATACGGTCTCACATTTATTCCGCACCGTTTGGAGAGGTAGCATGTATCAGTTATTGTTAAAAACGTAACGATTTAATTCCCATTTGAGTAAAATAACTCGACAGTTGTAAATGGAATTCATGTTCGAACCAAATCGAAATTTATCTCTGCTCTGGCGGAAATCAACCATAGGCAGGCTTTACGCAGCTTTCCCGCAATTTCGATGATCATATTATGTCTGCAAACGACATTTTACGTCTTCATTGTCATTATTTGCAATACCAGAGAAATGAAGACCATCAGAAACACAGAATACCAAATAAACATTTAAAGTTTTAAAAAGGAACTTCCAAATATAGAGGGAATGGCTCTGCAATTTCAGGGTTGCATTATACTAAATTCTGAATGAAGTTACAAATGCGAGCTCGGAGTCTGGCAACAAACTTTTATTAAATACATTATTATTCGATAACTGTGTTATTGTTTTAACCACTTGCGCCCTTTTTACACAGGCATAGGATGAAAAGACCAAGAAATGACAGCTATCATGGGAATAACATTAATTACGAAAACCAGCTTGTATTTTTTGTCTTTCCCTTCTTCATAATCTTTCCGAAGTTGCGTTGTGCATTAGATGAACGCTACGCAATAAAAAAGAGTGATTAGTTGATGAGTACGTTTTTACATTACATTACACTTTCTACCGCCATGGTTTTTACGAAAAAATCATGTCTACGCAGTTGTAATTTGTTACTCGTTCGTGGCATAATATTGTCGAGCAGATCATGGTCAAGGGGCTGAATCGATACTAAATACGGTCTCGCAGTCACATTTCACCATGTGGAGAGCACGTAGCAGATACGGTATTGTTAAAAACCCAACGATTTCATTCTCATTTGAGTGAAATAACGCGACAGTTGTAAATGCAATTCATGTTATATGGTTATGTTGAAAACACTGGCGCAAACGGTTAGATAAATAACCCGCGAAATTATCGAGAAAGTTAAGATCGCATCGTCATTGCAAAAGCATGGCCGCCATGCACGACATGTACGATGACCTTTGTACTCTGCATGACCTAACACATGACGTTGTCATCAAGGTGGCAATATTGTCAATTAAAGTAATTTCGAAAACAACTGCAGTGATAAATATTTCTTCTAAAATGAATCTGCTAAAAATGACACGGTAAACGAGGTTTAAATCTTCTTTCTTTTCCATTGTTTGAAATTATGACAGAAGCATTTCATTTTAATGTGAACGTAAACAAAATTTACCTTTGGCGGAAATCAACCATAGGCAGGCTTTACGCCGCTTTGCTCTTCCATTTTAACCTAGGCAATTTCGATGGACATGTAATCTCGTGTTGGCGGTCAACAACGCTTTCAGTTGTGATGCAACATACTCTGAATTTACAGGAAGAATGTATTCTTAAAAGGTTACCTTGTCAGTTGCTTGACATGTATCATGTCATTGTCACTTTACAGCGACAATGACATGATGCTCTGACACTCGGAGAGTGATAACTTATCCTTGTCACTGTCGGCAAACGTAACCCAAGTGCAGCAAAGACAATGTCGTAATTCTACTGGTAATGTGCAGTATTGTACATGCTGTTATGCAACTGGATTGATTGGGAGAACAAATGTTCATGTACTTTCATAAGTGCACATTCATGAGCTGCCATGGACATTCATTGATAAATACGAATATTTCTTGAACTCTCTTTTATTTGTCGACGCGTACGTCATATTTCTGTCTTGTTTTCAATTCCCGAAACGAATACACAACTTGTATACTATACCTCCATGTATATACAATGTAACAATGCACACGACGCAATCGTACATTCTTCAGGGGCGCAGATATATAGTCTTAGTTTTATTTCTGGAGTTTCATTGCACATCGTATCGACATGACTTTCTCGCACCATGGAATTTCTTTACTTGAGTTTGAACTAACATCGACAACCGGTCCCTTCAAGAACTCGTGGAAAGAGACGCGACGGTGCTTCGTAATATAATAGAGGTGTACCTCGATTATAATATTAAAACTTCTGTCGTATCTCGTCATCTTTCCCCGGTCGGATACAAAGCCACCTTACGGCAGCACGATCATAATCATACACCGAAGCCTAGAATTGTATTTTACACAGCGGCGTCTTACGTAGTGGCATAGAAATACCGGTAGACACGAGCTATACTTCTACTTGTAAAAGCGTGGCAGCCATGTTTGCTTCGAAATGCCAGATCTGCCAAGTTGCGCAGTTGATGACGGTATCGATACTTCCGCGATTTATTGTTCATTTTCGGAATTGGATTTTCAACTTAATGACATGTCAGATATGAAATTTGATTATTTAGCTTTTTGTTCCACACAGAGAATGAATTTCCAGCGTTTTAGTGACCAGTTCAGTCCCACTGTGTACTAGTTCGCTGAACACAGTGCATGCGTGAGCGCTCAGATAATTTTGAAAACGGACACTTGACAGACAAACTTGGCCTCCGAGCTTCGGTAAGATAGTGGGCCAATTCGGCTACCTCAGAAACATAAGTCAGATCTTTCCTCACTGACAAATAAAACGGAATTAAGCAAAATCAGTTAGCCAATGAAATCACTTGCATTTTTCTACAACATTATTACTGTTGATTTACGGTACATACCCATATAACCACAAACTAGCGTACCATCACGTACAACTATTTAGCCTACATAGGAGCAAAGTCGTGCGTGAAAAAAAGTAAAGGACAAAATACAATTTGCAGGTTTTCAAAACAAATTTTATTGAGATGTAAGTTCTCATTTCCTTGTCGCTAGCGCTCCCGTTCAAGACCTGTGTAGAAAGGACACGTGGTTTAAAATGTAATAAATTGACAGGGCAACATTCATTTGGATTTATTGAGTGCTCACTGTTCTTGTTTTGTTTTTTTTACCAAACTTCGTAATTTTTCAAACAGAACATAAAACCCATGGAGAGCACTGTCTGTCACTGGTACTTTTCTTTTATTTGTTTTTGTAATTTTATTACATTGGACCTGCTAGGTATAATTATCTCAGAACGGGTTTGTTTTACCCGGGAACACAACTTTTTTAAGTTACTTGCCCTAGTAGTTGGTTGCAATGTCCACGAATTTCGAACACTGGCTTTTGTAAATTTTCAAAGCTAGTAAAATATCCGTGACAGACTCGATGAGGGTGTCTCTATGTGAACGTCCTTGAACCCATGACCGCGACCGTCGATTTTTATGCGTTCACTATAATCGTACGTATTTGCATGTAGCGTTGGATGGGCGATACCATTTTCACGAAGTGGTAAAAAGCAGGAGTATGCAAAATGTCGTTGCCAAGTCACAAAGAAATTCAACCACAAATTGCAGTGAAAATGCAATTCATAGGATTTTGATCAGTCATAAACTAAAACTTGGAAAGACCAGACCTTGTCCATATTATTTCATTCTTTAATTATTACTGTGAGATAGAATGAACGTCCCTCCTGAAAGATAGTCAAGGCCGGATGTTTCGCAACAAGTCTACGTCTGTGAACGTGTTTTGTTCACTTGTAACATGTCAGCGGTGTGGACTCGGCGACCCGGCCGTACCAGGCTCTGTAACAATTCTGAAAAGACTACGCAAGACAGAGACTGTAGAATTTTGTCTTTTGTCCGTTCATATTCCTTGTGCACTGGCATTTGGCAAAACGAATGTCCCACGTATATTTCTAAGTGACCACACGATGTTTTTATAAACGTGCTATAGGCTATAGCTTCATGTGTACTTCGTCAAATCGCAATATCCCCATTCTTGCGAGCCAGAGCAAATTCCGCTCTGCTGACCCTCACAAAAACGGGTAGCGCTAAGCTATCGCCGTAAAGAGGCACGTGGATTACGACGATGAATATCCCCAGCTATTTATCGAAACAGTTGTAGAAATGCTGCGTTAGACAAGGACAGAGAGGTGTAAAAGTCATGTCTTTATTGATCTCTATACATGTACCTATCCCGTTCCTCTGTAACTGCAGTATGAGAGGAAATTACGCTGGCTGGGGCGATGACATTGCATGTGTTTGAGGATACAGTATATCCCATGATGTGTTTCAAATTCTGGCATAGCAAAATGTTTACCACTTCTGTGAAATGCCCATCTAATTTCCTGGCAGCACAAAAAAATAACCCATTGTTTTCTGATGTCCGTAGGGACTTTGGCATATGAACTAGCAAAGTGTTGACTACAAATTTCAGCAACGTCTATACCAGGGACACTGTGTCCCCAAGGTAACGCAACTCTACGTTGGCCGTAAAACTTGATAGGGTTTCGGGCAAAGGGTCGATCCAAATTGAGAAAATTTAGAGATACCAAATGAAATTGACAAGTTGATGAATATTTTCTTGACTGCGTCAAAAAACGGTAACTCTCACTTGAAAAAATTCTGGTGCAACCTACTGGCATGCTTTAGACAAGTTAGCGGTGTTTTTTTTTGCATGACCTCTGGTGCATACAATTTACATACATGAATAACAGTCGCGTTTTGGACGCGTCCTAGACTCGTCTGAGACGCGTCTGAAACGCGTCTCAGACTGAGTATTGTCGTGAAAAAGTAACGTCGGAAACGCGTCTTTCTGAACAGAAGTTTCACTGCGTACTGTAGCTTCCCCCCCTCCGACTGTATACTTTAGTTACAAATTCATATCCTCCTCCCCCTTCTCTTCTTAATGTCTAGAGCGATCTAAATCCACGTCCTGTAAGTTTTGATAGCCTGAGGTTTTTATAATACAGCCTTCCATCCCTAATCTCAGCACTATTAATCAATTCAATTCGTGCTGCTTCATCAGTAATATTATTCTCGTCTAAGAATTGTTTAGCCATTTGCTTTGTAATTTCTACTCTCTGTTTAGTTAAACAATCCACCTGTGGGCTATCCACTAAAGGGTCGGGGTTTGTAAAGGCATCATCGTTGAAAAAAGGTGTTTCAGCAGTAGCATCATCATCATCATTTAAATTTGCATCATCGAAATCCTTGAGTGGTATATCTTCTCCTCCTTCTGCCATATTGTCTCTCTATATTACTACAATTATTTGTTATTATCCCTTACATATACAGTAAAAAAAACATGCACGTCTCAGTTCTTGAAAGTGTTGAACAATTGGCCGATTATATCGAAAGAACTAGCGCCGCATATCGACGAAGTTATAAATTAATGGGTCGAATTGATATGGCTCTTAATGTGACTAAGTTCAGCTGTCATAGCAGCAATTCCGGCAGTTCCAATTCTTTTAGCTTTAACTCCTATACAAGGTGTTATTATTGATGTAATACAAGGAAAAACAGGAGTATCAAAAAGGCGAGAGAGATATAACCATTATTACGTCCCATATAAACAGCTGCTTACACAAATACAAGAAAAGGCGCAACAACAGAAAACGCCTCAGAACTTATTCAGGACATATTTCATCAGGCACTAGAAATACAAAAACAAGAAGGATTTAGTCCGCCGCTAGAAAGATACATGCGACATTATGGATTAAATGGATATGAAAGTTAACTCCGTTTCTATTCCGAAGGGAAACTCCATCCTATCGGCCATGTTTCTGCTAGCCATTTGCCTGTGTCTGGATTGTATAACTGCACACGTTTGATATCATTTGGCGCCATCGTGATTTTACTACGCTTTTCACTACGGATTTCTCCAGGTTTTTTCCATACAAATTGTGCCCGCTCGGTCTCCTTCCTTCGGAATTTCCCATTTTCAAACATATCCTTATAGTCTTCAAAGTTCAAATGTTTTCTAACACAAACATCTTTTATCCCTTTATTTTTTTTCGTCTCCGAAGTTGGAGTCCGAAAAGCATACACTTCTGAGCGTATGCCGACAAAATCAAGAATAAGTTCACCATTCAACTCATCTTTAGATTTACCTATCACCTTTTTATTAATCTTTGGAAAATCGTATACACTGCAAGATCCGAGGTGCAAACTTTTTATAGACTACCCCCTCGCTACGTATTTAAGTGTTGCGAGTGTAGCGAAGGCTAGGAAAAGAAGTCTAATTACAGAGAAATATATCAATGCGCAGCCTGTTTAAGATGGGACTATTTTCACATAGGGTGTCTTGTATGGAACAGTTTGATCTTCCCATCGATTTACATATCGTGAATAATTATTCCTTTCATAAGAGAAAGAAAGTTTAGAGTAGTAAAAGAGAGAGGGTCACCGTAACTTTGTTTAAAGGACCAGGGACCCCTACGAATAATATAAAAACTATACTAGGGTACGTTGGCGATGGATGAAAGCTCAAATATGATAATTTTCAACATATGTTGAGGTGATGTATGTAGATATTCAGTATGGAATACAGCAGTAAACTTGTAAAAGAGCACCGCGTCGTTACTCGCCAGAGAGATACCAACCTTGTAGCGTAGTTAAGAACGTGTAGCAAAGTGTAACCAAGTCTAGGAGTAAAATTTTGTGAAAATTGGAGAAGGGGGTGTAGCGAATGTAACGAAGTGTAGCAAGGTGTAAAGGGCTGTAAGATGGTAACTTTTTATTTGCCAGAGAGACACCAATCTTGTAGCGTAGTTAAGAACTGGTAGCGAGGTGTAACCAAGTCTAGGAGTAAAATTTTGTGAAAATTGGAGAAGGGGGTGTAGCGAACGTAACGAAGTGTAGCGAGGTGTAAGGGGCTGTAAGATGGTCACTTTTTATTCGCCAGAGAGACACCAATCTTGTAGCGTAGTTAAGAACACGTAGCGAGGTGTAACCAAGTCTAGGAGTAAAATTTTGTGAAAATTGGAGAAGGGGGTGTAGCGAATGTAACGAAGTGTTTCGAGGTGTAAGGGGCTGTAAGATGGTCACTTTTTACTCGCCAGAGAGACACCAATCTTGTAGCGTAGTTAAGAACATGTAGCGAGGTGTAACCAAGTCAAGGAGTAA
>LD347168.1:120832-161173 GCA_001465055.1 Ptychodera flava | reverse complement strand
TATATATATATATATATATATATATATATATATATATACGTATACGCATCATTCATGTGATGCATAATTAGCCATTGTGGTTAGTTGGTTTGAGTTCGGACACCTTTCCTACTCATGTACCACCTGTACAGCTTCAGAAAATTGTAATTATACATACAGGACTGGTTATTACAGATTTTACGATCCCTAATCTATCATTGTTACACAAAGATAATTTTTAATTAGTTACTTTATCAGTGTCACAAGATGTAGTATATTAGTTTTTGACACTGGTGAGGTTACTTCATTAAAAAGTGTTGATGTTCAGTTACTGAATTAAAAAACAAAACAAATACATTATCGATCTGTTTCATTAATATATGGCCAACAAACTTCTCGTTCTGAAAGGTAAGAGCATTGATGAATTCTACTTTCACTCTGAACAACCATCCTCGGTATTGAATATGATTCAGTGATATGTATTTTACTCACTAATATTCAGGCAATCTTCTTCTATTTTCCGTCTGTTGAATAATAATATATAATATTATAAATAATGGAATCTAGTCATATTTAAGTATTATAAGAAATCATATTTGCCGGGAGAAAACAAGTCGTCTTGTGTGTTGTCATTAAAGCTTACGGATATTTTAATATAATTTATACTCAAAGAATACTAAAATCAGTATGACGAGTTTAATAGCGAGTCTTTTACCCAAAAGCGGAAGATTGTGCTCTTAATATTGAAAACAAGACCAACCTGTAGAACCCCTAGACCTCCGCTGTATCCTGCACCTTGTCGACATCAGTTGATGGCCAGCACAACCTCAAATCTTTGGTTTGAGAACATGTCATGAATTCTTCAATGTTTTACGTGTAAGACATGTTGTCAGTTATAATATTTTGATGTCCATAATGACCCCGTCATTTCAAAAATATTTAACTTCTGTGCTTAGTTTAGATTTTATATTAGTTCAAACCAAGTTTACCAATAAATTTCATACAAAATTACTCCCTCCTGCACAAAACAGACCGGTTATAGATATTTATTGAACAATGCGCATAAGGTCACAAGTTTTATTTGGGAACAAGGAGACTCATTTCGTAGGCAACACAACAAAACCTACTAAACAATGTTTCAAAGCTGTTTATGCATAGTATTTTAATAATCATCATTACTTACAGCATTTCTTCAATAAATAAACAGTAACAGCAAAAGCACCAACAACTACCAAGGGAGCAACAGCGATACATATAAGGATAATAGCGCCTACCGCAATGCCCCCTGGTAAAAGATCGCTGTCTGTCAAAGACAAAAGTAACAACACTTATAAATGAAACAGAAATATTCATCTTTCTTCGTTAGTTATACGGTAACAGCAAAAAATACTTATACTCTCTCTAAATGTATTCTGAACCTCGATGACAAGTTCATTCTTGGAGCTCATGGAGAATTAGCTGAGTGTTCAGTAAGTGCTATAAACTACGCAAGGCTTGTTGCAAAAAAGTACCCTTTCAGTTTGTGGTAGCACACACAAAACATGGATTCGTTAACGCAGAACAATCTTAATTATATATCTATTAACCTTTGAAGGATGCAATAATAGCTTTATGAAAAGGGCATAACATTTAATAACAGTACTTACTGTTACCTTGTTCAATGTTTGAATGTTTTGAAAGTGGCCTATACGGTGAATCGTATGTCGCAGTTTCTAATCCAAATACGTTGTTACAGAAGAGGTAGACTATGAATGCGAAACGTTGTGAGGGTGATGCACGTCGTTCACAATGTATCATGGTGTTCATGAGTGACACATGCATGGCACTAAAAAATCGACAACGCCGTTGCTTTCTATTTCAATATATGATATCAATTACCTGGTATTGTGTCGTTGAAAAACACTGTGACTGTGTCAGATAAGCCCATATTCTCCAGGAGTGGCTGGACTGATTGACAGGTCAAGTTACTTCCATTTTTCGCTGTAGTATGGTTGACAAAGTTGGTACTTATGCTGTCAGCAATACCATATTGATATATGTCGGTAATCGTGCCTTTTTTTTGTTCGACTAAACCATTAAACGTCCATAGAAAAGTAGCGGGAGGTTTTCCTTTCATCGCCACACAGGTATAGTTATTTTCTCCATTTTGAGTTATTTTAACATTGCTTACTGGAACTGCAAGCCAATGTGTGAGTGATATGTATGATATTAGAATGCTATATTTCATCATTATTTTGATATCTTATCACTCTTTGTTTTAAAAAGGCGGTTGAAGGTATTGTAGGTAAACCAACGCTGACAGTAGTGTTTTTGCTTCAGGATATACGAATTAGAAATTTCTCAAAATAGTAAATTGAAATATTTTTCTGGTGTTCACTCGACTATACAACTATGGCGATCGTTGTGCAATGTTAAGTTCCCATTACTTGGTGATTGTGCTTTAAAAGTCTCACGTAATATTTCATAGATATATGAGAATATATATATATATATATATATATATATATATATATATATATATATATATATATATATATATATATATATATTCAACAAATATGTTAACAATACTAACCTATGACCGTTACAATGGCTTGCATGTTTTGTGGGTATGCCTCGATGTGAGTGCATTGCCAAATGCCCTCGTGTTCGCTGACATTCAACTTTTTGATCACCAAATTGTATTCTCCTTGGCCATGGTTTCCAGTTACTTCACAACAATCATTGTATGTGACATCACCTATGGCAATCTGCTTTAAGGAACCATTACCGTTAACACGAATCCACATTGGTGGAACTTTGCCCATGTTTTTTAAATTGCAATTTAGCTGAACTTTTTTACCCTGTATCTCCTTTACATCTGATGGTGATTTCTGCCAATTAGGTTGTCCTAAAAATAATTAATAATTTCAATGAGTGAAACAATTTTAAAATTTAGTTTTTGATTTTTATAGAATATAATTCTTGACCATTTATATTGTAAAACGAGCAAGTTATCTCTAAATATGCTCATTTTGCATTCTTATTTGCCTTAACTATTTCGTCATAGTTGAAAACCCAATCACGAGAGATATCCATTTTTGATTTTTCTAATATTTTGCTTACTGTTTACTATTTTATTTTATATGTTTTCAATTCATACAAGTCCGTGCACACAGTGAAATAAACAGAATGTACAGTTATTTCAAAAAAAGCTTAGATGGTAGACTACCTTCGAAATGGATTTGGCTTACTAGTTCAACTTGGTTTTGCCGCAAATTCAGCATCATGCTACACTGTCATTATGAGGCGTGCCTCCACGGCTCCAGTTACTCTTTATATGAACATTCTTATCTGCATCAACATGTATATTTCTCGTGTTCAGTCACTCTCAAACGACAAAATATGTCCATAATAACTTCATATCTTAGGCACGATTGTTCACCCATTGGCCAATTTATGTATGGACATTTAAAAATAGGAAATTGAGTAATAAAATCAATATGAAATACGTTAGAGTCAGTCACAGCTGCACGTATAACATATCCTACATAATCCATGTGCAACACATATAAATAACCTATAACTCGGAGAAAAAAACATACACTTATATAAGAAGTTTAAATTTCATTGTAGCAACTTTTTTTCTTAACTCAAATGCTGAATCTATTGTTTTCATCGATTTTTCCCCTTTGACAAAAGGACAAAAGTTGATCCAAAATTTCACTCGGGGGTACCATCTGCTGTCCATTATGTAAACCTCATGAAACCTCATAAGGCAATGGCCTGAGAGTGATAAACACAAAGTATTGGGTGCGGCTGAAAATCTGCCCATAAAACACATCTATAGCAGATCATGATGGCAGGCAACTGGCACAATTCTATGTACTGTTCGACACACAGCTTTCGTTTGAATAAAACCACCTCAGCAGTATCCTCTTTTAAGTATAAGCACATGCAGCTCGCAGCGCACAGAAAAGATAAGGACAGCGGGTTTTTGGTAGAGCTACCCTTCAATATGATCATAACAGGGGCCATATTGTCGTACATCGTTTTCTTGTGTCCCATTAACCTGAATAGCAAAAGCTATCAGAAGAGCTTTCTGTTCGCAGACGATGGTGTCATCTTCCTCCCGATCCCTGCAGAGGCGTGAGTGAATGGCTAAAGTGGTCCACAAAACATACGCAGGGATGCTAATCGGTTTAGAAGAATGTGCCTTGTCAAAAGATCTGAAGAAGCGAAGAGATTAGCTAGTCAACTTGCGGTTCAGTGCCCAGCACTACTGCCTCAATGTTTGGGTCCTGATGTAGCACTACACCGGCATCAGCAAGGGTTTAGAGAGAACATCGGGATGATCTTGCTTTTCTACACTCTGAACAGGACAGACAAAGAGAGCACATCGAAGAATACTGGGTGGAGCTAGACCAAATAGAGGTTAAGCAGCTGCTTTAGCAGCTGAGAAGCAGGAATATTGCAAGCTTGTCTTCAGGTTGAGGCACCCTTACAAGATTGTATGCGGCTTAGGACCCATGCTCGTGGGTATGGCAACTTCCTTTTTCAATCAAACAAAACCACATTATCTTCAGGGTCCCATAATTGAAGATGTTCTGGTAGCCATTCAACTTGATCAGAAAGAAATTGGTGCCCCTGATTTTCTTTGTATTGGGCACCTTTTTAATAGTATAGAAGTCGGCATCATGAAACGTCACCTTCTACATCTCATCCTTGTAAAACGTGCCAAGGAATGCTTAGCCCTGCAGGTCAGTGATTTTATACATTTCTAGGAAGACTGTTAAGAAGGATTCTTGATATGTGAAGATCCCTTGTGTCCAGTGTGGCAGGTATCTTTATAGAAAGTCGCACTTTTCAGCAATGTGGAACTTGGGCTCCAACCCTCTTGCTGCAAACTATTGCCAATAAAATGCTTTGAAGGCCATTCACACTTGTCACGTCCTGTTACTTCATGAGGATGCTTCCATGGTTGATGCCGTGTAATTCCCTACCAGCTCAGTAGGGCGTCAACCCGGGTGTGCTGTGTTTGTGGGTGACACTGCCGCCCAATAGCCCCTCATGTTGTCCTATGAAAGCGTCCCCAACTTTTCGCCACACATAAGCGAAGTACGCGTACAGAGGGTCGAATCCAGCTTCCACGTTATGTTAAAAACTTCGCAAAATTTCTTCACTGCAAAGGTAAATATTTATGAAAGAATTGCAGATTCCAGGTCCCTTACATGTTGCCCTTTCCATTATAGTATTTTGGCAAGAATTTGAAGGAGGAATTTCAAAAGTACCCGAGCGATAATAGTCATGTGCAAAAATAGGTGGAAACACAGTCAACAGCCAAATGATCGTTAACTCGTCATCTCAGAAAAACAAGAGAGAAACTCAAAAAAAGTAAAATCATAGACTGTTAGTTAACCTTCCAGAGATGTGTAATCTGAAATACTGTTAGAAATAACAGCGAAATGAAAAAGTTATGTCAGCGGGTTTTTCAGATGTATTTTTCATTTTACGATGTGGCGAATAAGCTCGATTTCCCGTAGAAAACAATGGTGTCTAATGTACCGAACAGGTTGCACACTTCTCTCCGGTTCAAATTTTTCAAATCGGAACCAATGATGGTGAAAATCGGCACGGCGATCCTTTGTATGATATACAAAATTCCTGTTGTTTTAGATTTTTGAATTTCTTCACGAAAATTGTTTTATTTGCATTTTATTTGTTCCGATTACTGAAATATACTCTTGCCCGTAATAAAATAGCGATCTGACGGCGTTTACATACACAGAACAAGAGACTCAAATTGGCGCATTGTAATCAGTAAGCGTCTCTTAAGTTGTAAAGACCAAATACCTGTAAACTTGTCGTAATTTACATAAATTTTAGCGAATGTGTACTATTAAAATTCCAGTTATGTGAACTATTAAAATTCCAGTTAACTGAATAAAAATAACACAGAACGGAGGCAAACGAACGCAGGGTCTCCACTGCAATCGTGCAGTGAACGTTATCGATCGATATTCTTTTGTCGGAAATTGATACATTGTTGTATTGCATACTCGCCAGTCGTTCCCGGCTCACAGTGGGGGCAAACTAGGCCAAAGCGCGCCAAAATACACTGAAACGTAAAAGTATCACAAAAACTGAAATTCGTGTCGTCAATTTCATTTAACTACAAGAAATCAACAGAAACCTTGATGTCATGGTAAATAAGTCAAAATATACGGGTTATTTTGGAAATATTCATGGCGTGACCTGCATTACACGCCCGGGGGGGGGGGGTTACTCTCAATATTTTTATAAAGGGGGTGTGCGGCCCAAGTTTAAAACATCTACCCTTGTGTATTGTCAAAAACAGACCCATTATTAGGGACTTTTTGTCAAAATCAGACCCATAGTTAGAGAATAATGCAGGGAGCAAAAAACAAAATTAGCCGACCAGTTGTCAAGTAGAATACTAGCAAACAAAAGTATTAAAGGGCCGTGGGCTGCAATGTCATTGAATTTGTTCAAGTTCAAATATTTTCAATAATTTCAGATATATATTTTTTACTATGACCCAAACGGGATTCGAACCCCCACACACTCACGGCAACATCACCTAGCTGCCAGGCCTCACACAAAACCAGTCGGCTGCCGTTTCCAACCCAAAGATATTCTTCTATTTCTACCAATAAAGTGATATTACCTAGCACTGTCATGAAAACAATAATTTGTTATCAAACACCCGGGAATTTTTACATAGTTTAAGTTAATTTTAAATCATTGAAAATAGAAAATACCTTGTCTGAGTGAAGTATATTCAGTCCCATGAGATCCATTGGATGGAATTATGTTGGTCTGTAAAAATTCTTATAGGTTTATGCACTGGTTTCACTGTCTGTTTGAAAATTCACATAGGGCGACCACATTTGCGTGTGGCACCACTTTATCATTTATATGGTTAAAACGTACATATGTGCTCACATTCAGAGGCTCATGTAACTTATACTCAGAAAATGTTGTCCTTATATTTAAAAGTAGCCAGGTAATTTAAGAAAGTGGACGGGTGGACTGCGAGGGAGCGAAGCGGCCGAGAGGGGGGGGACGAGAGGGGGATTTCCCCCCTCTCGCAAGGCGAAATGAAATTTTGGACTGGAAATGGTGTTCTCTGGTGGCATCTGAGGTGACATTTGACTAGTTCATTGGAGTGAAACAGTACTTTTGTTGTGTGTCTTAGACGTGACTCACATACAACAAAACAAAAGAACTTGTCATGAATTGGTCATACTTTTCATATGCACTGCAGATTTCATAATGGTACACTTTCACCTAGCAAACATCAAGATATCGCAGACATATATCTCTGATTTATTAAAGTACGACGCCCGAAGGGCGTACTGAAAAATATGAAACATCCTGATATCCCTGATATATATGTCTTATATATATAAATCATGAGCTGGAAGGGCGTGCTGAAAAATGTCTGATATATTAATCAAGTAATGCGCTCAAAGAGCTCACTGAAAAACATTGAACATACAGATATGATATATCTCTGATATATGTATGTCTGATATATTTAAGTTCGGTGTGTTGAAATTATGTCTGATATATTAAAGTCATGCAGCGGAAGGGCGTGCTGAAAAATGTCTGATATTATTAAGTAATGCACCCAAAAAGCCAACTGAAAAATATTGAACATACAGATATGACATATCTCTGATATATGTATGTCTGATATATTTAAGTTAGGTGTGCTGAAAAATTATGTATGATAATTAAAGTTGCGCCTGAAGGGCGTGCCGAAAAATGCAACTGAATGATGAAATCTGTGGCTGACGCGATGCATTTTATGCAATTATAAGGCCGTGTCAAAATCCAAAAACACACTGACCCCTATTTGGCATTTCAAAAGCATAGTGACCCCTATCACCAAGTCAACATTCTCACGAGCCAGAGCAATAATTTCCGCTCCGCTGACCTACGCAAAAATCAAGCAGTTACCGTAAAGAGGCACGTGGTTTACGACGATGCAAGTCAAAAACAGGGTGACCCCCTATGAATCCACCGGCCCCCGCCCCCTAGGCCTAAGAAACTGACCAGGCCCTTAATTATCATGCATGCAATGTCTTTATTGCCACTGTGCTATATAAGCCCACATTTCCACCAGTCATCAAAAAAACAGAAATGGATTTTCACTGTGTAGCCTGAATTATTTTTGAGAATATGCAAAATCACAATATCTGCACAGTAAATCCTCTGAGCTCGCTCGGCACAGCACATTTCATATTTTCGGCTATGTGTGACTGAAAGTCATGCCAAGGAAGCCATGCAGACGACAACATATCAATGAAATCAAATCCCCTTCGTACTGTTTTGTAACATTTGAATAAAAGATCAAGGTTTATTTCCGGGGGTTTATGATAACTTAAACTATGGGGATTTTCTGAAAAACACTTGAACCCTAACCTCAAAATGTGTGAATGCAACAAGTAACACCACCCGCACCAAAAGCCGCCATGGCAGATGACTTTAAAGGATCAGAGGCACAGGAACTGACGACATTGGTTGCTAAGTAACAGTCTTTCAGTGGGGTCAACCTGGGCCACATCATTGCAGAAAAGATTCCCAATCGAAAGTCACGTCACCACATCACCGCATACGCTCATCGCCTATCACGGTCGGCGCGGCCGTCCCGAGGGATGGGTCTTGAGGATTTTATATCGTTATTCTAATCGATCTAAAAAAAATATTTGGGACGTTCGTTGTGTTTCCAACCCAAGTTTAGGGATTTTTTCAATGAAAAGTCGATTTGTATTTAGGGATTTTTCCGCGAAAAAGTGACCCATTCGGCGGCACATACCCGTTCACCTTTCTATGGGAGTACACCCCCCTCCGGGATTACACGAGCAGCACCCAAGCAGATTTCGATCGATAATCTATTGAAAATAACTTGATACAATGTTCGCCGTTGTCAATAGCGACCGGCCGATAGCGCTGTGTGGTAGGAATTATGCTTCACGGAGTACTGGACACTCAGACATGCTTTTGGGCCGCAGTGGAAGTCTATCCATAGCAGCCCTTTCAAGTCAAGTTGAACTTATCCATGATGCTGGCCTTCTTGCAACTGTAAGTGTGAACCAGCGGATGTATTCAGATGCCACACAGTCTTGCATCTGCGGTCTAAAAGCATGTCTGACTGTACAGTATTCCGCGAAGAATATAATTCCTGCCACATAGCGCTATCACCCGGTCGCTATTTACAACGATGAACATTGTATCAATTCGTTTTCGATAGATTATCGATTGAAATGTGCTTGGGTGCCGCCCCGGGGGTGCCGCTCGTGTATCCAGGTTACGCCGTCAATATTTCTATAATAACCAGTATATTTTGACTTATATACCATAACATCGGCATTTCCGTTGGCTTCTTGTACTTTAATTAAGTTGATGACACTTTTTACAGTTTTGGTGATACTTTTACGTTTCAGCGTATTTTTCCGCGCTTTGGCCTAGTTTGGCACCAATGTAAGCTGGGAACGACCGGCGAGTATGTAACACAACAATGTATCAAATTCCGACAAAAGAATAACGATCGATAATGTTCACTGTACGATTACAGTTTAGACCCTGCGTTCGTTTACCTCCGTTCTGTGTTATTTTTCAGTTTACCGGAATTTTCATCGTTCATATTCGCCAAAATTGTGTGTAAATTACTACAACTTTACAGGTATTTGGTCTGTACAACTTCAGAGACGCATACTGATTAAAATGCGTCAATTTTTCAACCTTGCTCTGTGTATGTAAATGCTGTCAGATCGCCATCTTATTGTGGGCATGAGTATATTTCAGGGATTGGAATAAATAAAATGCAAATAAAACAAGTTTCGTGAAGAAATTTAAAAATCTGAAACCACAGGAATTTGAAACCACAGGAATTTGGTATATCAACAAAAGGATCGCTATGGCACTAGTACTTTTCACAGTAATCGGTTTATAATTGAAAACTTTGAACCAGCGGGAAGTGTGCAACCTGTTAAATACATTAGACGCCATTGTTTTCTATCGAAAATCGAGCTTATTCGCCACATCGTAAAATGAAAAATACATCTGAAATACCGGTTGTTTTAACCTTTTCATTTCGCTGTTATTTCTTACAATATTTGAGATTACAAATCTCATGACGTTAGCTAAAAGTTTCACTTTTTGAGTTTCTCTCTTATTTTTATGAAATGAAGAGTTAAGGATTGTTTGGCTGTTGACTGTGTTTTCACCTGGTTTTGCACATTACTATTATCCCTTGAGTGTTTTAAGAATTGCTCCTTGAATTTAATGCCAAAATACTATAATGGAAAGGGCAACATGTAAGGGAAAAGGAATCTGCAACTCTTTCATAAATATTTATCTTTGCAGCGAGGAAATTCGAAGAAGTTTTTAACATGACGTGGAAGGTGGATTTGCACTCTGTACGCGTGCTTTTTGTATGTGTGGCGAAAAATCGGAACGCTATTATTGTACAAAATAAGGGGGTTTGAGGCCGCAGTGGAAGTTTTTATGGCTTTGCGTCGTATTACAGATGGTTTGCGCAAGGTTTCGCTGAGTTGGCCTGACCATTGCATGATCTAACAAAAAAGTGCAGTGTTTCAGTGGCCTGAGGACTGCCAATTGGCCTTTGGGCGATGAAAAGAGGCTCTGACAAAGGGCCCAGTTCTTGCATTCCCTTTGTGAGAAGGACCATTTGTCTTTGATACTGATGCCAGTTTGACCGGTATTGGGGCGGTATTGAGTCACATTCAGGAGAGGGTTGAGAGGCTGTTTTGTATGCGAGTCGTGTATCGAGTAGAAGTGAAAGAAATTAAAGCTGCAAGCAGCGTTGGCTGGGCCCAAGCGGTTAACATGGTTGAAAGTTCTTGCACTAATGATATTATGTGCAAAATTCGAGCTTGGAAAAGTAGGTTTTTGGACATCGTCTCATAGTTACTGTACATTTCAACTGGAATTTCATGTTTTACGGAAAATCGAATATGGCGGCCAAGTACTTCACCGATCCAATTGCCTATCAGGAACTTTAAAGTTCTCAAACTAAGAGAGATATGAGTAAAATGTCATTTTATTCAGTGTGTTGGTTCTGGAGAAGAAGATTTCTAAAGATTAAATTGCGAATTTTGCAAAATCCAATATAACGGCCAAACCACGCGACCGATCTTAATGTCTTTCCCAAACTTGAAAGAGATCATACTTAAAAAGATACGAGTGAAATTTCAGTTCAATCGCTGTGTTGGTTCTTGAGAAGAAGATTTTTAAAGATTAAATTGCGATTTTTGCAAAATCCAAGATGGCGGCCAAATCACGTGACCGATCGAAATGTTTTTCGCAAACTTGAAAGAAATCACTCGAAGGATGACACGAGTAAAATTTTAGATCAATCGGTGATCTATTTCTGGAGAAGAAGATTTTTAAAGATTAAATTGCTATTTTTCGAAAATCCAATATGGCGGCCAAATCACGTGACCGATCCAAATGTCTTTTTGCAACCTTGAAAGAGATCACTCTAAGGAAGACATGTGTAAAATTTCAGCCTAATCAGTGTTTTCTTTCTGGAGAAAAAGATTTTTGAAGATGAAATTGCGATTTTCGCAAAATCCAAGATGGTGGCCAAACAACGTGACCGATCAAAACGCCTTTCGCAAACTTGAAAGAGATCACACTTAAGATTTTACATGTCAAATTTCAGTCGAATTGGTGCCTTGGTTCTGGAGAAGAAGATTTTTAAAAATCAAATCACGATTTTCTCAAAATCAAATATGGCGGCCAAACCACGTGACCAATCAAAACGCCTTTCGCAAACTTGAAAGAGATCACACTAAAGATGTTACATGTCAAATTTTTCGCAAACTTGAAAGAGATCCCACTAAAGATGTTACATGTCAAATTTCAGTCGAATTGGTGCGTTTGTCCTGGAGGAGAAGATTTTTAAAGATTAAATCCCGATTTTCTCAAAATCCATATGGCGGCCAAACCACGTGACCGATCAAAACGCCTTTCGCAAACTTGAAAGAGATCACACTTAAGATGCTACATGTCAAATTTCAGTCGAATTGGTGCGTTGGTTCTGGAGAAGAAGATTTTTAAAGATTAAATCACGATTTTCTGAAAATCCAATATAGCGGCCAAACCACGTGACCAATCAAAACACCTTTCACAAACTTGAAAGAGATTACACTTAAGATTTTACATGTCAAATTTCAGTTGAATTCATGCGTTGGTTCTGGAGAAGAAGAATTTTAAAGATTAAATCACGATTTTCTCAAAATCCAATATGGCGGTCAACCACGAGACCGATCAAAATGCCTTTCGCAAACTTGAAAGAGAACACTCTAAGGATGACACGAGCAAAATTTCAGCTCAATCGGTGTGTTGGTTCTGGAGAAGAAGATTTTTAAAGATTTAATTGGTATTTTTCGAAAATCCAATATGGCGGCCAAGGTCACGTGACCGCACGCGATTTTATTTGCCAATTGTTAAGACCTTAGGTCATGCTTGCTATATAAAAAATTTCAAACTGACTTGACCCCTAGCTCAGCAAGAAATACCATTTTTAGTTTTTCGGAAAATCCAATATGGCCGCCAGGTCACATGACCAATCAAAATTTTAAGGATAATATGCACGAGAACCCATAAGTAGCTATTAGCACTGCAAGTTTTAGAAGTTTCTGTCATGCGGTTTCTGAGATCAAGAGTGACAAAAAAGGGACAGTAGAAGAAGAAGATGAGGAAGAAGAAGAATATTGAACTCCAGTAAAACCAATAGGGGCCCACGCCGGTAGGCTTGGGCCCCTAACTATTGTGTTACTCGCAGGGGATAGTTGGCGGTCGTGATATATGTTAAGCATTATAAGCAATTTTTGCTATGCAGACTATTTGTTGTCCGCATTGATCATGGTTTGTTGACATGGCTTTTGCCATTCAAGAATTTGGAAGGGCAGCTCACTGGCTTGAAGCGTTAGGGCAGTTTGATTTCAAAAAGGAGCATAGAGCTGATAAGCGACACCAGAATGCTTATGCCCATAGCCGTATGCCTGATAGGGCATGTAAACAATGTGATAGGGATCATGGTTGCAATGATAAGAGCGATCATTCACGTGGTAGAGTGACGCGTGATTGTTTGGAGGGCTAGATTCTGGATGTGAGCTGGTCAGTGATGTTTCCATGGGGGAACAAAGGTAGAGTGTATGGTCTCAAGAGAAAGAAAGTCCACTCTGATGTTAGTTCCCTGAAGTTGCCAAGGAAGGTTACTGGCTTGGATAGTAATGAAGTTGTGTCCATTGTGTGCCACTGGTCTAAGGAGGAGATTAGACGTCAGCAGCTTGCTGACTCAAACATAGGAGTCATAATGAGGTATGTTGATGCAGGCCTTGAGCGTCCTCCTTTGGAAGGAAATTTCATTCAAATCACCAGCTGTTAAAACATACCGGGCTTCGTATGCACAACTGCGCATGCGTAACGTAATTATATACAAGTTGCATGAAAAACTACAGACGGAAAAGCTGTACGATGGCAATTGGTATTGCCAAAGTTGCATGTTACACCGTTGCTAGCAGACGTTCAGTATACCTATGTATTACTGTGTATGTTGACATATACAGAACGCAATATCAATTGCATATGTGACGTATATCTTTGTATATGGAACATTCCAATACGTTGGTATGTGTAGAGAATATCTATGCAGACCACGAGTATACGTCATGCAGATCTTCGTGCACCACGTGTAGACTGTAGTTTTGAATTTTAGTAGTATACATTTGTGTATACTTAACGTATTTGACACATATACGAAATCAGTATATGTGTATATATTATTGTTTATCGATCATTTTGCCCGCTGTGATCCCTATATATTTTTTATTCTTTTTTCAAATGGTTTGTTCCAGTTGGCGAGGGGTTTCTTTTTGGGCAGCAAGCCAAAAGGGAAACCCATTCAATATCGGTCTGGACCTTTAGACCAAGGAAACAATGAACTCATCCCCTAAAGTGGTCCATAACCCACCTGTCTTTATTGTGGTTTGGAGCTTTGGTTGACTAATGTAGGGGAATAGGCACTTTTAGTTTAAAAAGGAGCCAATTTTGATAATTGGTACATGAAAGCCACCGGATCCTTCTCAAGTAGCTGTATTTTAGACTTTTTATGGGTTGGAACCGAAATTTTTGATTTACGAGTCCCACACCGGGTAGTTGGTCAAGATTTCCAATGTATACACGCATATTCTAATACCACACATAAATGTAATGTGTACCTTATTGAGAAGCTGCGCATCATCGATGAAGATAGGTCAAGCCTTAAAAAAGCGTTTGGATCTGATGTACTCATGTAGATATGAAAACAAATACAGCCTCTTCAAGTTTTCTACAGCAAAATCTTACTGGATCGGGAAATCGAACAGAAGGACTGGAAGAATGTCTTTAAGATAGTACTTGATAAATGTTGCAGTTTAACTTCGTGTTGCTATAATAAGACTCTCAACATGAATTTTGAACATCTACTATCGAATATCAAATGATGACTTAAAAAAGAAAGGTTTTATTTATTTCGTTGTCAGCCGATGTAAGTAATCGTTCTTAGTATATTTATTTATATTTAGAAAAAAGAGTAATTCATACACTTAGCAGCCACGGCCCCTTTACATTGACGCATCAAAATAATGAATGATTATTTTGTTATCTAATGAGATCATTCTTTCAACTTACCAGCAGCCAACAAAAAATGTGACAAGGTCGACACCAATATAGATAGGCATGAATGACCAACTTCATCACCTATAAGGAGCTGTACAATATTATTAAAACAATGCATTAAAAAGAAATATTATAATGAATCGGCACAACGATGTCTCATCACCATACAAACATCATACAACAATAAATACATACATTCATAAACACACACAAATATATACAAGCATGCAAGCATGCAAGCATTCATACATACATACATACATACATACATACATACATACATACATACATACATAAATACATACATACATACATACATACATACATACATACATACATACATACATACATGCATGCATGCATACATACATACATACATACATACATACATACATACATACATACTTTTACGTACAGAAAGGACAAACAGATAGACAAACGGACGGACAAACAGGCAGACAGACAGACAGACGGAGAAACAGACAGATAGACTACATATATAAGATGATCATACCATATCGTGCTGCCTTCCCTTAAGGTCTAAATGCTGGTTCAATGGGTGGTTAAATAAGGTATTTTGGAAATTTCTGAAAATGAAAAGAAACAAAAATTTCGATCGATGACACACTATGAGGAATTTGATAATATACATTCACAAATATGATTCTATATTTTTAATTTTGATAAAAAGTGGACCCATGATTTGAATATTCATAATTCAACTCAGGCACAGCCAGGAATGATTCTTGAAATATTGTGCGTACAGTTGGAAAGTTCTGTAGTTTTAGTTCCAGATACCTTCGATCTGGTTTTTAACCTCATAATATCGAGTCACGAAAATAACCAAGTTGTTCAAAATGTTTAAAAAAATATAATCATGCGCACGGTTTTGATATATGTGGGACAGATATTTCTCCTTGATTTGAGTAAATATAACTTTATTGAATGTTATCTTCAATATAATTTACTTCTTTAGGTGTATAATTATATATACTCCAATGGTATTTTTCTCTGTTTGACGTCATCGTATACGAGTGTTTTTCGTAAAGCATTACGAACAATACATTTCACGATGACGTCAAACAGTGAAGAATTCCATGGGACTATATATTTATCACATAAACAATCTTCTTGTTTTTCTGTCGACGTAGATGGATCAAAATTATTTTAACGAAAATTATGAATTTCGTCGTGATTGTTGTTATATTACTTTTTACTTGATGAGTAAAACGGGCCTTCAGCCAGGAAATACTTTTATTCATAAACCCCATCAAGTTGAAATTTTGATACATCGAATTTTATCTTCCCCAATAAGACATACGGATTCGGTCACGTGAACCTGTCATTCATTGTATTGTGCTGTACCGATGCGAAGGTAAGTAGGCCATTGGCGGACATAGCTTTTACCACGCTAGGGACGGATAGCCATAATTTTCAGAGTTGTTTGGATTTATTCATAAATAGATTTATGAAGTAAATGCAATGACATGATCAAAACAGTAATACTCATTCTTAGAGACGCCGTGGACTTTGAAAATATTACACTAGTTTATAACCTTGGCGAGCGCGAAAGTGCCATTCGATGACACACAGTACCACATTGCATGTTTGTGGCCACATCACTGTCATCACCGGTCTCCGCCAGTGTCAACTCGTCAATCCTGATCTTGATCATCAATGTTTTCGTCGAACGGACTATAGACATTGGAGACTCTTTCACATGGCGCTGAATGTTTCCTACACGACTATAGATTCGAATTTATCGTTGATAACAAGAGTTCCGTTTACTCGCATGAGTTGATGGCACACCACACATGTGTTACGGAGTGGTAAAATAATTGAAGGAACGAATACAAACTAACAATAAAACCTCCCGTAGGGCTGCTTTTCAGCCCTTAGACAATGCGCGAGGCTCATCAAACTTTGAGACAGGGCAAAGTTCCGTAAATATTTAATTGATAATATACTATTTACCATTTTATGGCATTAGAAATTTGTACTCTTGCATAAAAGACCGTAAAAATCATAATAAAGCACGTTTTAAAATTCTCGGCCGAAAACGGAAAATCTGTCAGAATACGGGAAACTGGCTGGCTAACCAGTACATTGTGTCAACTCTCTCGTTGAACACGGCTACACGTACCCGTGGTCAGCGAGATTTTATTTGTTAACCTTACTGTGATGCTTTAAAATTGATTTCACCATACTCACTCCATTCACAGAAAACATCCTTATAATTATAGCTCGTTTTTTTTCTAATATCATAATAGTATTCAGTTTATAAAAAGGTCTAAGTCGGATTGAGTGAGCCGGCGAGCTTGCAGTTCACAGTAGGTCACTTACAGTGCGGTGCGCATGATCAATGCAAGCACATAACCGGTTGGCGTAATTGTAAATTGTTCAAAAACATAATTACAACATAAAATTGAACAAGCGTGTTAGATTATAAAGATTTTGTGAACATTGTTGTTTGACATTTTTATCTCAAATATTATGTTTCGTGATCATAGTCCGGCATATAATTTGCCCTCGCTGTGTGTTTTGGATAGCGTCCTAATTTCACCGTAGGTGACACAAGGCCACAACTGATATAGTCACCGTGATCGTAAATGTCTTACAAATACCGATGATCTCAACCTGAAAAAAGCTAGAGTTCGACTACACTTGTGTAATATTCATTGGTTTTTAATGTCTTTGCTTTAGATTCGTTTTTGTACATTCACGCTGCAACAATGATTTTGCCGGTGCCCTACACTTAGTTTAAGGGTTTTACACTGTCGTTGTATTTCAAATATGGCCCGGAAAGGTTACGGTGGTAGTTGCCGTGATCGTAAATAACTTTCAAATACAGTTTTTTATTACAATTTAAACAAGAGGGTAAGAAATTGCTTGTTTTAATTTCAGTAATCTTTGACATTTAGTCTTCGGTTTTGCTTCATACTGAAGCGGTCCTCTGGAGAATGTGCCAGTACTCACCGGGACTTGATTCAAAAATAGCTTATGGCAGCCTATCCGATCGCATAACGATCAAATAAAGTCAACAGCTACATACTGTTGCCGTGATTTTAAATGTGTAAGAAGTATGGTTTGGTATCATATCACTGGGTGAAAACCCTATAATACAGGCCAATACGGACATATATTTTAGCCTGTATTTAGGGAAAATACATGTAAATAAAGGGCAATACAGAGTAATACAGGAAACACAAATACAGGCCCTGTATTTTTGCCTGTATTTACCTGTATATGCACTCTTACAAATACATTGTAAATACAGGTAAATAAAAGTTAATACAGATTATAAATACAATCTGTATCAATCATGTATTTGTCATGAATTTGTAAGGTTTAAATCCATCTACATTCATTCGCGTATTTAGGATGTATTTCCATGGCTTTAATTTACCATAGATTATGCCTGGATTTGTCATGAATTTCTTAGCCCAAAGGAACCTGAGCGAACCGTTTGGCCTATGGCTTCACGCATTGTAGAATTGAACATTCACAAGGCATGTGCAGACTTATCTTGCCAAAGCCTTGTCACAGAAACGAACATATATAACATAAAAGTGATAACTGATTGTCAAACTGCTGAAAGCGAAACACAATCTGTCATTTTAGGAATGGAGCTAGTTTCAGATAAATGGAGCTTATTTCAGATAAGTGCCAGGTTGTAATATGAAAATAGCTGGAAGAAGAATGAACTGCTCTCGTGAACGGAGGGTTGCCGAAAGAAATTAGAGAAAAGCTTAAGTATGATTGTAGTGAGTGATTTGATCTATGAAATTTGTCAATAACAATTTTTCAAAAGTTTGTTTTAGATATATAGCATTTTATTTAGTTTGCAATTCAAAAGCTTCACAATAGATCGGAAGTTGACGGTTGGTGTTTCCTGCCAATGTAACCATCGATTATTGTGTTCTGACACGGGGTAAGTGACTGTGATTTCTTGTTAGATCATACTAATCGTTCCTTAGTTACAGTCGTCAGTAAACGTTCAAAATTTTGTTATCAGTGATTTTTGCCTGATGATTATCACATTTTAAACAGCAGCGGCAAACATACTAGTGTACTGCTGGTATGCAGATCGATCTGTGTTATGCAAGGCAGTGATTGTTTCATGTACAGTAATTGTACAATATGTTTATATGTTATTTGAAACGTTGTCGTCTTGGTAAAATGTATAATTTTTATTCACTTTTCTTAGGCTTGATGTAGCCATCAAGGTATGGGCAGACCTCCATGATGTGGCTAAACTGCAATACAGAAGCCGTAAATTGGCTTCACTTTTTATCACTGTTTGGGGGTATGTCCGGATGCATGCCAGCCGTCATTTTTCACAATGGAGACTCATATAGCTTGCATTGTTCATCCACAGAGAGGGACTGTGGTTCATCACATTATATTTTTGAGCCGATTTCCGTCTTGGAATTTGGGGCATAGATCGGCAGTATGAGGTATATTTGAATATGGAAAGAGTAGCAGTTAATCTCTTCAGTGATTGAATATGAACGTAAAAATGAGTGTTGACTTGGGAATGGATGTAAAAAAAGAGATGTTTGTGGTCGAGATGACTGTGACTTGGTCACCTTGACCCAAACCAATGTACCAAGCCACAGTTCCTCCACCCACGGACGGTGACCAAGTCTTGCTTCTGTGATCATCATTGGCTGTCATGGTTTCACAGGTTTACACTCTCATAGTTTTTACATTTTTCCAGAGCCGTTGTCGGTATTATGAATGAGAAATGTAACTCCATAAGGACTATGCCACAATCTATTCACTCTATCAAATTATTTCACCATGTACATGTACTGAAAGAATTTTGTCATTAAAAAAGAAGAGAATATATCTGTTTGGCAGGACAGGAATTCACTGGCAGCCCAGGGATATTGTTCAACCAGGCACGATACACTGAGTGTATGTCACGGTCCCGTGTTTATGGAGGTAAAAAGCGATCGCACTGACCAGAAATGTTTTAAGGCTGTATTGGAGATAAAATACACATTTCCCAACACAGATTTGTATTCTATTGCTGTAATGCGTTTTATACTATGTCAACCTCAGACATTATTTTAATGTGCCTCTAGACATGCAGTCTGCACTGTGTGTATCAGAGTCCCTCCAACACGGATCTGTGCTCTGTGGGAAAACCACCTTGCCACCTGATTTACCATTCTTCCTATTATAATCAATTTATTATTTTTATTCAACAGCTACCTGTTAGATAAACGCCCGCTAATTGACTAATCTGTTGACACAAGTAGGTGTTTGACAAGCTCGCAGCCTCCGTACAGGCCCTGGCACTAACCACTTTTTTGTCAATGGGTGAGGCCATAGACCCTCGGAGGGTCTATATTGAGGACGAACAAAAAAATTGTGTTGTTCCGATAGCCCGACCTACCCTATTTTAAACTGCCGACCCTAAACTTTTTAGAGCTACGTAAACACGGAAGTAAAAAAAAGAAAGAAAAAATCAATAAAATCACGCATTCGTTACTTGGCATTTGATTTTTGCTTGAACAAAGATGTTTTTTTAAGTTTCGTTTTCCTTTTATATGTATGATACATTTTTTCTGGAAATGTTGTTGCCAGTGTTTGACCGCCCTGAACCCCTGAAAAATGCATATTTTAAAATTTAAAATGTTTTGGAAAAAATTTCCTGCCGACCTACCCACCCTATTTTGGAAAACAATGTTATCGGAACAGCACAATTCATTTTTTTGCCTAACCAGCAAGGTCAACACCAACCCACAGCATAGACAACAGTGACAAACCCAACTTTTATGAACGCCCTGGCAAAAATGTCACCGGTCAAGAGTTTGGTGCTATTACCCTCACACCGTCCACTGTAAAGGCTAAGGTGACCCAAATCAACGCAATATACAAATTGTGGTTTCGATGTTGTTAGCACACGGCGGTTAGTCTGCAGGGAGTATCGAGTCGTGATAAAGGCAGGATTCGAAGCCACATGCACAGCCATTTCATGCCAGTTTTGTTTGTCGGACCGTACGCTTGTTCAGCTTCCTGTCTCAAGACTGAAAATTGGGCATGTGCTGGATGCACTTCATTTGTTCACTTAATTGCCAAATTGCGGGTAAGAACCCATCGTTGTCAATGTGTACGCTATCTTAATATCACCGTAAAAACCCTTGTATTTCGAGCACAAAAATGATTAGGATTTTAAATCGCCAGATCAATTTTTTTAGTAAAACTAACACCGCCGAAATAAATGGTCGAATTAATAGACGAGACGATTGTGAAATTTTACTGTAAACATGTTTTTATTTGGAGATTGCTTCAAAGGATGGGTGAATTTTTTTGGTGCCCCGACATCGACAAATGGTCGTCATTCAGTAGTTTTATGCTCTACGTCACAAACGAAAACAAATTGGATATAGGAGCATATCAAAATCAAAGTGGCCGCTGTTTCAAGACACGTCGCGACTGGCTGATCGATAGACGTCGCGTAAGTTGTGTCGGCCTTTGAAAATAAATAGTAAATAGAAAATAAATAGTAACTTGTGGCAGGCAGGTAATATGATCGAGACGTGTAGTGCATTATTTACCTCGATCAAATTATTATAATTGACATCACCTATCTTAAGAAACGCGATGTTGAAGAATTTTAACAGTCTGAAAAGACCATGGCGCATTTTCCTGTGAGTATTCGAAGTTTGCAAACTTGCGAAACCAACATCAGAAGACTTTAACTCTTTTGCTGTGTTCTACATGTTTTAATGTCAATCAAATTTCAGGAAAGTATCCGTAAATTAGCGTAATCGTGCAACCCGACGGCGATATCCGAAAGAACATGATCGGTTCGTGGAAACGTAAAATCTCTCTCTCTCTCTCTCTCTCTCTCTCTCTCTCTCTCTCTCTCTCTCTCTCAGTCTAGCCGTTTCGATGTTTTGGTTTGTCGACATTTATTTTGGGTTCGTGGTCACAACTCAATGTTGATGTCCATTTCTGAACGGGTATTCCTGCCGTGTTCAATATCAGACATTCAGAACAGGAACAACGCTGGTAATATTGCGTCTTTAGTCTTGAAAGCCAGTAGAATTCGTAACTGATGACATGTCAAGGCATGGAGCAAGTTATCGCCATTGAAAGTCAATAAACTTTAACGCACGAGCAAGTTCATATTGAATGGCAATATGAACTTTTACCGCTGAATGTGTATGACAACACGGGAGAAGCCGTGGAATGAAACATGACGGTGAAATGATACCGACTTAAGAGAAACAGCGTGATTTTTTAACATTGCAACAGCAGGCGATAGTTAGTTGTAGAAATTGTACAACCTTGAGGCTTGTTTGGTCCTCAAAACCATAGACCCTCGAGACATTCTCGAGGGTCTATTTCAAAACTAACAACAGTTTAGGTCGAATTCGAAGGACGTTCAGGAAGAGACACCAGCGACGTGTCTGTGGTGAAATTTATATTGGGTTTGAAAACATAATAAGTCTGATATATCCGTCCATCCGACAGTGTACCGTACAGTCGTATATCGAATCAAAAATATAAACGTAGGGGTTCTACGTTTTTTACCGTAAAAGTGCTCATTCAAAAACTCAAAATAATCGCGACTGAGTCTAACAGCAGCGCAAGACATTTTATTTTCTAGTTTCTCAATCGAATCCCCCGTCAAGTGGTCAAGAATTCATAGCTTAGTCCTACATGTGAAGGCGAGGCTGTGCCCCGATGATGGATTGCATAAATCATGAATGTATAGTTCGTTTTCTCCCGACGAAAAATGTTTTTGTTTTATTCGATTAACTGAACTGATTTATCGCATTTGCCTAGACACGCATGCTTGTTGTGATATCTATTTCTCTCTATCTCGCACAGATACTTCTCCTTGTCTGTGCACACGCATATTAGATAGACCTGGTTCAGGAAGCGGCCGTGCCTATACAACATTTCTTCCCCTTCCTTGCAAAACATCTCGCCAAGTATCAACTTTGAAGCACGGGCTACGTATTTGTAATGTTAGATTGGGATATTATTCCGGCCAAATAAGAATATAATATTGAAGTTAAAAATACTTTTAATCAAAGCATGTGTCAAATATCTAATCACAGTCGGCCGTCCCAAGACGTGAGACTTCTAGGATTTCATCAAACAGGGAACGAAAATATATCGATTTATTGACTGACATAACGAGAATATACGTTTTATTCTTCTAAAAAGTAAACTTCGCCTTTCCTTGACATCTCCGTTTCCATGTGTGAATACTCTGTCCTCAATCAGTATGAAGGTTTTAGCCTCCGTCGTATGTCAGGCCAACACATGGTTGTTTTGCCAAGTATCTCGTCAACTTTCCGGTTTATTGCATCTGTCACATCTGTGTACTTTCACAAGGAACCCGCCACAGTAATTTAGGATACTATATCGGTCAAATTTACACGGAATATTGAAGATGAAAATACTTTTATAGATTGACCCAAAGGGCAAGAACGAGTCAGTGAATCTGTAATTAGACGGACGGGACAGGCATGTCTGTATATAAAAAAATGACCACCTAGCCTTTTCCCCGTAAATAAGGTCGAGCTTGTCACTTAATTAATCTGCTGAATCACAAATATATGGTGCACTGTGTAATATTTTTGTCTTACAAGAGAGACAAAAATTGCATTTTGTCGTAAATGAACCTAACTTATAATAACTTTTAAGCAAAAATATCCCTGTGAATATTTGAGCACTTAAGGGGTCGTAGAGAGTAAAGCGCCACCAAGATGACTATGATGTACCTGTGTTCAAGTTGTAGTTGGTCTTCGGAGTGGGTCGTCACACAGTTACAAGCCGTCAACTTCGACAATCAACACATTTTATTCTCAGTTCAACACCAGTTTAACCAGGGCGAAACTATACAACCCATTTTCGTAACCTTGGATGGAAGAGAGCAATCTTTTCAACAACAGCGACATGTCGACAAGTACCTAAATCGCCGTTTTAATAGTTACACAACATCAGCTTGACAGCTGTTTAATCCAGGTATGTATCGTTATCCTCTCAAGTCCCAGTGTTTTTAATACTTTTTCTTGTATAGCTCTGTATAGAATTGTCTTTATCTGGTACAAGTATCTAACATTTTTATATGTTTTCATTCACCAATATTCCTGACTGTTGCAAATCATGCAGCTACCTTTGGTAGCTCCATGTGCAAATGAACACCAAATTCCTAGCTTCCTGTTCCAAAGCCCTTTATGCTAATGTGACCTTTACATGTCATGCCGTACTTCAGACCCAGAGTGTAAATCCCTTGCAGGAAATATACACGCATAGTCCTTTAAAAAGACAAAGTAACATGAATGGTTTACGTTCTACCGTTTGTTAAACCCAGACATGAAAAGGTCAGGGAATTGTGAAACTGAAGTCTTGAGAAGACTATGCGTTTCTGTCTTTTGTTTTCCTCGCAAATTGCAGTCATTGTATAAATATGTTGCGATGATTTTTGATAAATCTGAATCAGACCAGACTCTTAATTCTTAATCTCAAATTTATGTACTATGTATTTTGGTTCCATAATGGGAAGAGCCCACATGCAATTATGGGGGTCTTTTTGGTAGCATTCTGAGAGGCACATGTATCTCCATTCACTCAGTTGCTATTCAGCGATGGCCACTACTATAATTAATTACATTGTTATGCAAATTAGCCACTTTGCTATCAGAAATTCCTGGGGGAACGCTTTTCACACCTGACCAAACCTTACCAAACTTCTAAAAATTTAGGTCTCTTTTATGTGACACCTAAGTTAATCTGATGCTTTAGCACTGGTACTTTCAAACAATTCGTTTAGCCAATATTAATGCAGTATCGTTTAATAGCAAATAATGACATCTCTTTCAGCAATATTAAGAAGCTGAAAACGAAGAATCAAGAGATAGAAATATCACAAAATTTCGACGAAGAATCAAGAGATAGAAATATCACACAATTTTCATAGATAATTGCAAAGACAAATTTAAATAACACTGTCATTCAGTTAAGCGATGACCCTAATCTCTTATTTATTCCTTTGCTGCCTCTGTTATTAGTTACCCTTCTTACTAATCTGTTTTCAATTTATTTTGTCTCGCAGGCCATGAAGACGATTCGTCTTGTGTTTCTGAATGATTTCAACATGACTCTTTTGACGGTTTTACTCCTGAACTGATTTAAGATGAAGAAGAGGAGGGTGGATTTGTCATCTTGTGGTCTCCTGCTTGAAGAGCAAATCCGTTGAATGAACTTTTATGTACATTAGATGCCTGTCTAACAGCAAAAGTGCATTTTAAAATTCTAAGAGGAAGGCAGTCATTCTACTCATTGCACCTGAAAACAGTGAGGAAATACGTAGCAGATCTCATCTCATCAACGCATTATGATTGCCGTGTTTTCACCATCACGTGTACAGTTGACTCGAAGTTTTCAAATAGCTGATTATCTCTTAGCCGTCCACTTGCCAATTAACTTGTTGTGAACTTTGGTATACGGGAAATTTTCTCTCAAATCACTTGTCAATTTGTCTTTTAGATTTATTAGGCAGGTTCCTGAAGCAAAACAACCGAGTAAGATTTAATCAAATTATGATGAAGTTTGCTTGTAATTGTATTTTGGTTAAAGTTTTGCCCTTTTAATGGGAAAAATATCTTCTGAGAAACTGCAACTCGACTTATTGCTTTCAAATTTTGCACGCAGGTTGCCACGTGTGATCTGAGTAAGTTGTCTTCTGATATATGTTTATCCCCACAGATGTGTTGTATGCATGCCAATATCACGTAGGGGATCTCTCAGCTGCAACATTGCTTGTTTTCTTTCCAAACAAAAAGAACGTCCTATACTAGATAAGCAAAATTTCCAAAAGGGCAGTGCAGTAATTCCAAAATCTGTGCAACGTACAACTATTTTGAAGTATTGTTTACAGTTTTAGTGGCTCTGTTTATTCAATTGTATATTTATTGTTAAAACTCTGGTTAAATTTTAGTTTTGAAATAAATGTTTTAATTTTTCTTGGTAAATACTTGCTGTGTAAAATATTTGTTGAATGTGTGATAAGTGACACTGCTTCTGGCTATTTAGAGATTAGAAGAAACAATATCATGTCATCATGTCGGTAAAAGGTGTATAGAAATATAGACAACTTTTCACCAGATGACTTCGTCTTGCCCTAACATCATTTGAATATAAAATCATAACGGCGATCCCCCAGTTTAAAATCGGATGCAATGTTTTTATTTATAGCAGTAACTCATTTACTGTCCTAAGCTGGTGAAATGAAATCATGTGCATAGAAGATTGATACACGCCTCTCAGTGGGCTTTCACTGATTCAGTGGCTAAAATTATTCTAAAATTATAAATCCAGTATTGTTTACTGCCAGCATTCTAACTTTTGAGAAGCTCAAATATGAATAATTACAGATGCCATATATGGTGATGTTGGCATTTAAATACAGAACTGTATTAACCTGAATTTATGTAAATCCTGAAAAATAAGCAGGAAGCGCTGCCAGCACGATGGCTGGAAATACACGTAAATACAGGCAAATATAGCCCTTTATTTACAGTAAATATAGGCAATTACAGGAGATGTATTTACCATGTATCAACAGTGCATATACAGGTCAATACAGGCTGTATTTTCCTGTATTTACAATAAATACATGGCTGTATTTACCTGTATCTATCTGAATTTGCAGCAAATACAGCCAAAATACAGGGTCAATACACTCTGTATTTTAGCCTTTTCACGCAAAATCCTAACAACAGATTTCGACTTTACGGATGTAATTTTCAAGAACATTTGACATATTAAACTTCAGTTTGGTTTTGTACGGTCACTCTTTGACGTCGATTTTGCTAATGCCAATGTCGATTTTGCGCCCGGCACAATTTCAAATATGGCGCCGATTTCTGTCTCACAATAATAAATGCAACGGTCGCTATAAATCGAGTGCCCAGAAAACCGAGAGGTTGCCCCAGTACCAACACCAATCACACGTACGAAATGTTACCTATAGATTAAATTAAAATTATGTTCAACCATGGGGAAATTTATTTCGAAAACATTATCATAGAATTTCCGCTGTGACCCTGATGGCAAAATATAACTCACCGGTTGCTTGTTGAAGCAAAATTAATGCACGTACGTTTGCAGACATCGTCCATTATTCAAAAAATCATGGAATTCTCAACAAAATGGCGGCCACAAAATTTTGCCAAATAAATGCGGAAACCTACTGAATTTCGGGTATTTCAAAACAGGAATATGGAAGATGGAATAGATGGAATGTTCTGTAATGAAAATCACGCTTTCTACTCGATTGATTAATGAGAGTCAATGAGACTTAAATTGCCAGTTCTCGTGTTTGTTCGTTGTTTGTCGGCTCCAACTATTGTATCGATTATCGTCAGATAAAACACTTGCGACCAGCCAATAATACATGCTCCGACCGGTAGAAATGTACAGATGTCCAATACCTTTACCGAACTGCACCCGTTTTATTCCGGAACGCTGTTCCCAAACACTTAAACTGGATGTAACATCAACACTGAAAGCTCTTACATATCTCCTAAATTTCGTGAAATCAGTAATTCCATCAAAACTCCGTAAACTTCTATGAACTCCGTCAAAAATGATAAACTCACTAGGGTGCGACCAAAAAGTTCGCAGTGGTCGAAATCACGCTTCTTGCCTCAATTTCAATAAAACTAGCCCCATATGGCCGATTGGGGCTGAAAACTCAAACGCGGGTAAATTTGGTTAAAACACCCTTACACCAGCTCTAAATATTGTCTATAAAACAAGTAGCAATTTTCTCCTAACGACAGTCCTTTGATGCCAAACATAAATTTGAACGCTGAAATTACATGACAAGTTCAAAAAACATAAACATTCTAAATTTTCAAATATGATCTTTGAAAATCTTGTTCTCACTTCATATCGACCATGCCCAGACATCGTCTTGGTCAATCCATGCTGCCAAGCATGGCGAACAGTCCTCTGAAAACTCTATCCGTCATCATGGGCTGGCTTCAGGCCATCAGATACTCGTCTGTCACTGCTGGTGCAGTGAAAGCGAATGAAGAGGTGTCGAAAATTTTGGATGAAATTTTCGTTTCTTGGGGCGGAAAACGAAAACGCGACACCTATGACTACTACACACTCAACATGCGAGCAAAGGTTGGTCGATATGCAGCTGAAAACAATAAATAAAGTTGCCGTAGTGAAGTTTTCGAAAGAGATTGGAAAGCCTGTTCCAGAAAGTACAGTAAGATCCATGAAGAAAGTCTACCTCAAAGAGAAAGCCAACAAAGAAAACGAGGTGACGGAACTTCCACATGGGCAAGGCGGTCGGTCATTACTGCTTGGTAATCATGATGCCGAAGCTCAGACTTTCATAAAGGGCATACGACAAGTTGGCGTTGTCGTCAACCAGCGTACCGTGAGAGCTGCGGCAACAGGCATCATCTCTCACCACAACTGGGGCTTGCTGAAAGAAAATTGTGGTCATATTGAGCTAACTCGTCACTTGGCCAAATCGCTCATGGGAAAGATTGGATTTGTCAAGCGCAAGGCAACAAAAGCCGCACGAAAGCTACCCGACAATTTTTCAGAATCCAAAGAGCAGTTCCTTCAGCGAATCAATGAAGCTGTCGCAAGCGGTAATATTTAACCAGAACTCGCCATAAATTTTGATCAGAGCGGTGTACGAAATTGTACCTGTCAGCTAGTTGACAATAGCTTCTTAGGGTTCAAAGCAAGTCGATGTTACTGGTCTGAACGATAAACGAGAGATCACAGCCGTTCTTGCAGTATCGCAAGCCAGTGAGATGTTGTCTGCCCATCTGCTGTATACAGGCAAAACCACTCAGTGTCACCCGTCATTCAGTTCCCCGGCCGACTGGGACATCAACCACACACCCAAACACTGGAGTATTGCTGGAAGCATGTTGCAGTATGCCGACCTAGTGTTGATTCTGTATGTCAAGAAGATCAGAGATGAACTTCAACGGGGAGAAGATCAGAAAGCCATTGTCATCTTTGATGTGTTCAAAGCTCACCCGAATCGCGAATTTCTTGATATGATGAGGTATGGCACTATTGTTACAGTATTTGTACCTGTAAACTGTTTGGGTTAAGTGCAGTCACTTGATGTGTCCGTCAACGGGGAATTCAAAGAGAGTTTGAAGAACTGCTTCAACGAATGGTACTCCGATCAAGTCAAAAAACATCTGGACAGTGGAAATTCAACCGACACAGTGAAAGTTGATCTACGCCTTTCTGCTCTGAAGTCTCTACATGCGAACTGGTTTCTGCGCTCGTTTGACAGCACTAGACAGAAAGTTGAGATGATCATCAGCGGTTTTGAGAAAACTGGCATTAAGAAGGTGGTCGAAGATGGACTAGCGTGTTCGATTTAGTCTCTGCGTTATGGAAATGTTTTCACGATCGGACATGTGATAACATTTGACATGAATTCAATGTAGGCTGTGGCTGTATCATGTGCATAAACCAGCGCAATGCAACTCGTTTTGTTTTCTTTTTGCCTTTTATTGAATCTTGTACTAGTATTTATTTTGTATTTCATAATATATTTATTTCAATTAACAGTAATAAAAGAAAACAAATAAAGATTGTGTTTGTACGTTAATTTTTGAATGCAAGTCAAAAGGGGTGAATGGTCGTTAAGTATGTGTGCATGCGTGTGCGCGTGAAAGTGTGTAGTGCATGAACAAGTGACGGTCTGATCGATCGAAAGTCCAAGTTTGTGTGAAATACTCAGGAAAGGAGGGGGTCATGGGATTTGAGTTAAAAGTGGGAGGAATCAAATACTTTATTTGACAAATCAAATTAAACTTTCCATTACAGATATCAACTTTATCTATTGAAGTCTACATTTGCATAGAGCCAAAGTTTTGCCATATAATGTAATACTAGTATTGTCAGCAGCGGCCATCTTGGATGATTCATGGGTATTAATAAGTTGGTAAGGGAGCTTCGCGTGTGGGAAATTTTTGCGTTTTGTTTGTGTTCGCGAAAGTAGCAAAAATATCCCGCACGCAAAAATATTCCGGTTTACAGTACACTTTCCACAGACTGAGATCTTCATCTCACACAGAAAATCTCAACTGGTAAGTTCACTCATCCACGCACTGGTAGCATGTAAATAAGTGTTAAAACTGCGATAGTTCTAATCTGCTTCTAATAACACGCACAGTTTGTCATATGGTCTTTCTTAAAAACTGTTCTTTGTCTTCACCATTACTTTTCTTGCCAGACCTTTCTTACCTGGCATTATCTTGACGACTCAGCATAATGGCCATACATTTCTTGCTCTATTCTCATCCTTGACTAAGACTACATCTCTAACTTCCACGTTCCTCTTTGCCTTGAACCACTGCTGTCTCTCCTGCGGGGAGGGTAAATATTTCTTTATCCAATGCTTCAAAAACAAGTATGACAGGTATTTTACTTTCTTCCATCTGTGAACTGCATACATGTCATTCCTTTCAAATGGACCAGGTGAAAGTGCTGCTCCTTTCATATTTAACAAAATGTTTTGATTCAATGCGTCTAGATCATGTACGTCATTTGAAGATTTTGTGATTGGATGGCAGTTAATTGTGTGCTCGACTTCAAACAAAAAATGTTCGTAGACTCTCATCTGTTAGTTGCTTCTGTTTCACTTAAGACAGTATAAGTTGCCGTACTGTACAAATCTGCCTTTCCCACACTCCACCACAGTGTGAACAATAAGGCGGATTAGATTTGCACTCCATTTAATCTTGTAACAAGTTGTCTTGGATCTTCTGTTGATTACACTTGTCAATTTCCTCCTTTGAGTATTCGTCTTGCAGCTACTAAATTATTGCCATTGTCAGATCTTATCATCTTCACTGGCCCTCTCCTTGCGGTAAATCATCTCATGAAGGAGTCTGTACTCAGAGAATCTGCAACTTCAATGTGAACTGCCCTGACTGTGAGACATGTAAATATGACACCATATCTCTTCAATGATGATCTCTTAATCTTCACTTCAATCGGACCAAAGTAATCAACTCCAACATTTATAAATGGTGGTTGATGTGGCTGTACTCGGTCAGCTAGCATATCAGCCATCTTCTGTTCTTCTATTTCTGCCTGCTGGCATCTGCAGATCACACACTAGTTCACTATACTTCTTGCCGCTGGATTAACATTCAGAATTCAATAAAGTTCACGCAGTTTGGATATAATGTAGTTTCTTAAAAATGCTGACTCTTCTCATGAAGTTCACGCAATATCAACTCTGATCCATGTGACTTTTTTGGCAAAATCTCTGGATGTTTTGACTCCTCAGATATCCTGGACAGAGTTAGTCGTCCACCAACGCGTAGCAAACTATCCTTTCCCAAAATTAGATCTAATCTGTGAATGTGGCTTCCTCTGGAAATCCCAACTGTGCTGCCGTTATTTCCTTCTTGTGCCTTCAAGGTCTCTTTTTCTCTGGAAAATGCGCTTTGTTGGACATATCCAATGAGGGCATGCTCTGCCTGTTCCAGATCTTTCATTGTCAAAGTCGATGGCTTATCTTGATTGCAGTCTGTTTTACGTGCTTCAAAGATATCTTGAAAGCTCGGTGATTAATCTTTGGATCCATGCCACTGATCTTCTTAGTCAATACCAACTGGAGTAACGTTTGATTAGACCTTGAATGAAGTCTTGTGACTCACTTGCCTCTACAGTGAGTACTTTGGCGTTTTTCTTTACCTCTGGATCACCTGGGTCAAGTTGACCATCTATATTACCATCCGTTGACCATTTACTCTGTGCAGTCCATATAAAGTCCTGACCCTGCAGCCAACGTTTGTTGTCCAGAAATGCATCTATTCAGTATTTTGACCTCATGAAAACTCATATGCTTGGTTGTCTTTGCTGTTTATTTATGCCGAACCTGATGGTTCTGATCCACCACAAATCACTGCTATTCGATTTGCCACAAAGTATGAAATCTTGTGGTTTCATTATTTATATACCGCAACACTGTTTTGCTGTCGGTCTAGAAGAACGATCTACTGACTTCTAAACTCAACTCCATGGCTACCGTAGCTGCCGTCAACTATATGCAAGGAATTGTTATTTGCTTCAAAGGCGCCACCCTAGCCTTGGCCATCAGAAAGGCACAGTGAATGTTGTCGTTCTTGTCAATCATCATAATATATGACACAGCTCCATACTCAGATTCGCTACCATTGGAGAAGTGATGTAATTGTATGGAATCTGCATCACCATATTCCTTAGGCCTAATACATCTAGGAACCATAGAGTACACTTCTAACTATGGCAGATATCTCCCCCAATCTTCGCACCGTTTACGTTGTTTACTTGGTATCTTATCGTCCCTCTCCAATTTTGATTTTCAAAGCTCTTGAAGTATTATCTCTGGTGGTAAGAAGGCGGGAGATGCCATGCCTAAAGGGTCGTATACTGAACTTACATCTCCAAAAATACCTCGCCTGGTTACAGGTTTATCTTTGAATCTGTTCTTAAAACCAAGGACCTATGCTTGCATGTTCCCCTGCATGCCCAATCCTTGATCTCAGGGTAAACTGTCTCTCTGTAAATTAAAACGTCTCACTTCTTTGGCTCGCTCCTCTTCTGTTATTGTCTCCAAAACAGAACAATCATTGCTGATCCACTTTGTCATTCTGAATCCACCTTTGTTGCATGTGTCTTTGGTCACAACCTGTTCCTCTGTATTATTTGGGACCGCCTTTAATATGTTATCGACATAAAAGTTGTTATGAATGGTGTCCTCTCCGTTAGGGTCAGAAGACTTTTCTGCACATTTTATCCAGGCATAGTTGGCGCAGCTCAGTGATGATGTGGCCCCTAAAATTTATACTTTCATCCAATATTCTGCTGGAGGTTCATTCACGTTGCCATTTGGCCACAAGAGGAAACGCTGGAAATCTTGATCTTCTTTGGGCACTCTAACATGCGAATATATTGCCTCAATATCCGTCATCACTGCTATTCGATCCTGCCAGAATCTCACCAATACTCCAAGCGAGAAGTTCGTCAAATCAGGACCTTGTAACAACTCTTTGTTCAGTGAAGTTCCTCTATACTCTGCACTACAATCAAAGACAACTCTTATTCTATGCTTCTAAGGGTGGTAGACTCCATAATGAGGAAGATACTACTTTTTTCCATCATGGCCTTGTAACTCAGACTGTGGCACCCTCTCGATTGGCACATCCCTTTTCAACTATATACCATTAATAAATGCTGCAAACTCGCAATAACATCCTTCATCTCTTGAAACCTTTTCTTCAACTGCTTGAATCTTTATTCGGCAACCATTCTGTTGTGTGATAACATAACATAACCTTGTCTTTTCGAAATGGTAGCGGTACCTGGTAATGTCCATCATGGTATTCTGTTTCTGTGCCCACCATTTTCATGAATCTTTGGCCTTCTATTGAATATTTAGGTTCATCATCGATAGTGCGCTCACTGAACTCTCTGTTGAAATAATCCAGCATCTGCTGGTAAACTGCTAGTCCTTTTGTTGGTCCTAGCAAATGGTACCCGTCTTTGAGGACGGGACCATTTGCTAGGACCAAATGTATGTAAGGGTTAAGGTTGTGACTCAGGTTCGTGGACACATATTTTCAATCAAAAGTTTCACGTAAAAAACGGGGTCTCACACTCAACATGTAGTACATTTTCTGTTAGGTCTATATTTGAAGAAAGTAAAAATTTTGTTTAGTTGTCAAAACATGCATTCGTATATTTGTTTAAGTCAAAAATGTGTGATTTTGAATTTTTTTACTTAAAAAAGTATAAGTAAGAATTGGCAGCACCCCTAAGTGATCTGTTAACAGCATTAGACAGCTAGATATACTGGGGGAAAAACCACGTTTTGGATTTTTGAAATTCGCTTTTGTTTCTGCACAGTGAGCCTTCAAAGTGTGAACTGTCGGATTTTCGCATAAATTATCGGCTTTTGTTCACGTTTGTCAAGTTATCGTCACTTCAGGGGGGTTTATCAAAAATCTAAAACACAGTTTTCCAGGTCTAATCATGAAGTGTTAGCATGTGAAGAATTGGGGAAATCCGCCCACGCGTCGCCGACTTACACTCATTTGAAGGCGCGCATACATAGCAAAAATCGGAACTGAGAAAATCGACGATTTATGTAAACGTCCCATTTTTCACACAAAATCGCCGAAAAAGTCAGATTTTTGTGCGTTTAACAAAAAAATCATTCGATCTGGGTCTAGGTTAAATATCGGGCATCAGATTGGAGAATTTCTGACAAGTCCAGAACACTAGTTTGCCTAAAAATGATGAAAATTGAGCGTAAGGCTGGTCAGCCTAAGTGGTGGGTACCATTTACACGATAAACGGTGGGTACTATTTACACGATAAACACTAGAAAGATAATTCAGGGCATAATCTGTTTGTCAAATACGTATCTAGCCTATAATAGTATTAACTGTACACTGTTTGGTAACGGTTAGAGTCTGGTTACAAGACTAGAAAGGTTTAAAAAAATACAGCCGGAATGGTTTACAGGTCTGTGTTCTGCCGACGACACAAGGGCTCGCTTGCTCGCAAGCGCTCGACTTCCGGTCTCATAGCTTGTAATTTATGCACGTACCAAGTGTGAAATGGTTGCCCAGTTCATTTTAGCGCCGATTTTTGTGCCTATAGTACAGGACGTCACTTGCTTGCTTGCTTTCGATGATGGCACGACCAACTCTCGATGCTCTAAAAAAATCTGTAGTTGAGAAGTTCAAGGAATGCGGATAAGTCGCACTTGTTTTTGTAGTTTTCACGTGTGATCTGCTGCAGTCTTTTTGCTCACCATCAGGAATGATACCGGGTTTTTCGTGCGCTATTTCGCTTTCTACTGTGACATGTACTTTTATGGCCCCGCGTATGAAACCAAAATCAACTTCAGTTACATGTAAAAGTGATTCTTCATGACTTAAAATAAATGACTGAGGCGATAGTCGACAGATTCACAGATTGTAAAATTGAAACGGCGACGTATCGCGACACCCAGCAACACTCTCTTGACCACAGATAGAAATAGGCCGGCACCGATCGTGAAGCGACGTTTCGTATACGTTGCTGTGCTCTAGACCAACATAACAGTGTCGCATTGACAATTTAAAAGCTAAGTCCAAAATATGGGATGCTGTTTTAGAACCATATTTTCCAGAGAAGATTAAATAGAGTCTCATTGGGCGGCAGTGTAATCTACAGTGTATGGAGCCCGAGTATGGAGCTAGTTATGCATTCTCAACATCACGCGTGCAACCTTGTTACCATACTACCAACAAATGTTTCAATGGCAGTTGTAGTATGAGCCAAATTCACAAAGTTTCAAATCGGTCCTAACGCTTGCGTCCATCAGCTTTCCATTTTGCTTCTTTGGCCCCCATTTACGTTTTCTAAACCGCTTATACTGCCAGCAGTCGTCAGCCATGTTGGAATACCGTCTCTTTTGAAGACGAGCGCGCATGTGCAACATAGTGCGTAAAAATTTACATAATCTCCTTCAAGGTATCACGATAACACTGACAGTAATCCGGACCATTAAAACAAAAAGAAAATAATAACTCGCACAGTGGTTAGAAGGCCGTGTTTTCACTAAAATTTCAGGCATTTCCTAGTACAATGTTACCTCACAGTTTTCTTTGATAGAAATATCATCTTTCAGGGATTCAGAATATGAAATAATCACAAAATTGCTAAAATTGACCAACGAACCTGAGTCACTACCTTAATTTCCATTGTTTGAAGGCATACGGCACATTGTTGCCTATCAATAGACCAATTTCTGCGTCAATACTTGGCAGTTGTACGCTTTCTAGATATGGATAACTCATAATGTCAGCCTGTGCTAAGATGTCATCCCTTGACACAGGAATTTTGCTCTGAGTATATGCTGGCGGAAGCCTAATCAAGTTATTTTCCTTTAGGTCAGTGACCTCAAGGCCTATGATGATGTGGCTATCAACCGTTTTGTTCCCTGTAATGGTGTTGTTATCATGACCTGATCAAGTTTAATTAGTCTAGAACAATCTCAGGGTCACTGCCCTTAACGACTTCACAACGTTGAATTTAATTAGTGGAGTTTGGATTGTTCTGGAAATTTAATTAGTTGTGAAAGAGAGACAATTTTAGAACAGTTATTAGCATGTCAATAAAAGTTCTAGATTGTTTTTATGTGCTCTTATATAACCAAATGAGTATAAATACTGGAAGAGCAGGCTTGCAGTCAGACATTTTGGGATATTGTCGCTTGCGCGTTACTTCAAGTCTTTGGAAACTCCAGCAGTATTAATTTCAAGACTTTTATAATAATAATGATGGTTTATTTACCAAACTTTTGTGCCAACCTGATCAAATGGGAATGGTTTACATAACTAAAAAACTTATAAGAAATTACATTTACAAAGAAATGAAAAAGGGACAAAATAAACCGCCCTTAAAACACTACAAAAAACTTAAAAAACACTAAATGTAAAGTCAAAAGACATGACCAGACCAAGAAACATACTCTAAACAGTAGATTCGAAAGATTAACACTATATACAATGGGATTTAAAAAAACCAAACTAATATAATGTAAACAGATATAACCAGACTAAGAAACAAACTCTAAAAATTAGACTCTAGCATATCTTATACCAGAGATTAACACTGTACACAATTGGACTGTTGTCCTTACGCTTTGTTCTGCTTTCGAAAGTTACCCTTTGACTATGCCGTGTTTGGTATTTGTGACAATGAATGTCAGGAATGAAAAAAATACAATCTGTGATTCGACTTCAGAACGTTTGAAGCACAATTTTTGCATAGATGCTGACGTCCGGTCTCCAGAGTATTTAGTTTTAACAAATCAAGTGCCTCACTCTGGGGAATAAAAGGGTAGATGATTAGATGATTCTCAATGCTCTTTTCTGCACGTTTTCAATTGCCGACCTGAGTTTATCAGTCAGACATCCAAACAATGCATGAATATTCAATGTAGGATCGTACTTGGGTGATGTAAATAAGCTTTAACTCGTCTTTAATAGCTTCATACCTACTCAAAATTTGCAGAATAAAACTTTACTGGTAATTTCATTAATGTGAACATCCCATTTTAACTGATCATTCACGTTTAGACCCAATTATTTATAAATATTTGTGATCTGAAGAGTCGTTTTGCCAAACACCAAAGGTTTAAGATTAAAGGCTGATTTAAAAAAACAGAGCCTCATTTCTTCGCATTTGCTGGGATTTAACTTCGTATTGTTTTGTTTTGTTTGTTTTGTTTCATATTGTTTTGTGACGTAATGACCGTGTCACCTCTCGTCTCCGACTCGTGGTGACACGGTCATTACGTCTCTCGTATTTTCCGAGCTGAACGAAGAAAAATATTAGGGAATGATATCTATCTATCTATCTATATATCTATATATATATATATATATATATATATATATATATATATATATATATATATATATATATATATATATATATATATATTTATATATTTATATATGTATATATTCTGTACATGTGTCAAATACGTTAAGCATACACGTTCGTATACAAATAAAATGCAAAACTAGAGTGTACACTTAGTATGCAATAGACATCAAATGAAATCAGTATGTAAAGATCTGCATTACCTATACTCGTGGTCTGCATAGAAATACGCTACGTATATCAACGAATTGGAATGTTCCGTATACAAAGATATACGTTGCGTATGCAATTAATACTGTGTTCCATGTACAGCAATATATGTAAATATGCTAAGGGCATATCAAGTATTTTGTGCAGTGAAAGGGGTTCATATAGAGTGTAAGATTGCTGAGTTTGCAACTAGTTCTGTACCTGTTTCTGGGACATTTTCAGCCCCGCATGGCGCGCTACCTCATATATTTTTTTCTGGTTAGCCCTAAAACCCAGTTCTTGGGTTGTAGTAATCATGTTTGAGACCTCTTGTGCGGAGATCTCCAATCAATAGTTTTGTAATAGTCTTGCTATCTGTTTTGCTTGGTGTATATAAAGTACTAACATCCTTATGTTTTCTTTGAAGGCTTTTATTTTGCGTCAGAACCAAAACAGATAATCCATCATGTCTGGCACTGAAATCAAGTTTAACTAAAACATCATTGCACTTCGAGTCTTCGGACGAGCGCAGTCGTCAAGGATTATGACAGTGTTTGTGCTGGTCAATTCTTTATGTACGAAGGCTTGAGTACCATCCTCACCATCGAGGCTGACTGGAAACACAAACGCAATATCATCTTCAATATTAATGTTTTATGTGCTTGGTTGTTCATGAATGTCGGACAAAAGACAAGTACATTATTCAAATTGCCCTAAGGACGGTCTGGTTGAAGATATCTTGAGGATATCCATAACATGTTCTTTTACACCACGATTCAGTGGCCGAGTTAGAATTATGTTGGACGGAAGTTGGATATGGGGAGAAGGTTGGTTCATGGAATTTTTAACTATACACTATACATAAATCCAACGAGTATGGTTAAAGAAAACAAACTAATTTTGTGTGTTTCCCCATACCCTATCCAGTCGACTTTTTCGGTTTTCCGAATTTTGCGCGACGTCGTATCTTCTGACACCGATAACGGGAAGTTAGTATTTCACACCTTCGTAAGCTCCCACTGGGGAGTAAGCTAATCTTTAAGGGTTTCCGCTTGCATAATTAGTATCATACTCTGTTCACGCTAACGCTCGCAACACTTGCAGAATTCGATAAATGAATAATTGAATCTGGCAAAAACTCTATCAAAATGATTCTCCACGCTTGCGAATATATATTGATCGGAGCGGCTAGCAGTCAGGCGGCGGAGAATCGCCGCCTAAAAGCAGGACGATTGCCGGGTAAAATATGCAAAGAATGTTTCCTTTACACTCCTTCATAGACGATAAGACAATAATCTTTTAAAAATTGAAAAGACAATGTAACTAATGTGATGAGAGGTGCAAATAGATGACATACTCTTTTCTCGCGAAGTTACTTCCAGGTTTATCGCTTAAAGGGAAATAGTCATCAGGACTGCGCCTTTGCAAGATTTTTGTTTACAAACAATGTATTTCGAGCACGATCTCTAGATGCACCTCATCATCATAGCTGCAACAGTTTTAACTTTCATCAATCACCATCGTACCTTGGATACAGTGTTGCCATGGGTCCTATGTGTCACACACGACCTTTGAGCCCAGTTCCGACGACTATATCCCTTCAACTTATGTCTCAATCGAGGTCCCATTGTTGTACTCCATATATCCAATCATGAGATGTACAATCTATGTATTATATTCTGTGCTTTTTTTCGTTTCCATGCCCGACATGTAGCGGCTGCTCTCATTCGCTAAAATTTTTAACGCAGTCAATTGCCACCTTTCACAAAGGTTTCGTTGAGTTCATACCGTCATCAATCCAGTTTTTACAAGGGATAAATACTGGCACTGAATGATTTTTTGGTTCTGAAAAGCAATCGAATCACAGGGAAGAGCGTCTGGTTGTCATATCTTGTTTCTGGTCGTGAATTTGCGCCTAAACGTGGTCTTTCTAGAAGAGCGGATAAGCCAATACTGCTTGCCCATCACTGGATAAAATGTTTGATAAGCGCTAAGCGTATTTACATATACTGACGTATATGGAACACAATATTAATTGCATACGCGAAGTATATCTTTGTATATGAAACATTACAATACGTTGATATGCGTAGCGTATTTCTATGCAGATCATGAGTATACATAATGCATATCTTTGCACACTAAGTGTATACTGTAGTTTCCGATTTTAGCTCGAGTGTTCACATTGTCTTTCTCTCCGTGTGTATGTGTGTGTGTGTGTGTGTGTGTGTGTGTGAATGTGTGAATGTGTGTGTATTAGTCTTCATGTTTACCTGTCACACACACATTCACACCCACCCCCACACCTATACACACACACACACACACACACACACACACACACACACACACACACAAATTGATGTTAGTTTCTTTCTTTATCCTTCCAACATGTCAAATGTAATTACAAAGTTCAAAACTATATATTTTGGACACTGTGCCAATTCAACAATAAAATTTGGCAGCTTAGGAGTTTCAGCAAGAACAGTACATAGGTTTTTTGAGTGTAAAAGTCACATCAAACATCGGCAACACACTTTAAAAATGTCATGGTTTCTCAGAGCCGAAATCACATACACACCGAGGACTAGTGACAAATTTCAGATTCATTTAGTCAGAAACCATTGGTAATTCCCTACTTGTGAGGTATTTCTACAAACTACGAAAGGGTTGACTTTTTGATTATATGGGGCAAGACCTGAAAATCGACGTTTTTCAATGAGCGTCTACGTCTACCGTATCTCAATATGCAGCTGTAAGTGTAACCCTGGAGCTACCATGGAGGGAGTAGGGAGCTCCTACCATTTAAAACCTCCAAGGAGCCTGCAAAAGATAGTGGACAGAGTCAATGCTCCATGGTTTTAACGGTACATACAGTCGACCATATCATCGACCCGTCCTATTAGTCTGGTGCCGAAACCCTGATTTTTGGTCGAACCCAAAAATTTCGGCCCCACAATGGTTCTCGGTGGTTTCTGTATCTTCAAAGCCTACTGAATCAGGATC
>LD347168.1:104496-117464 GCA_001465055.1 Ptychodera flava | reverse complement strand
TGGCTTTTTTATGCAAATTAAGGGTTGTACATATAAGGCAATGAAAGATATAAGTTCCTCAACCCCATTTACCTGGCAAAGGAGACCACAATGACTCCAACAGCTTCGCATGGGGCTGAGATATGGCATTTTACCTGTTTTGTAGGTAATTTTGGCAGCCATCTTGGATTTATATGCAAATTAAGAGTTGCACATGTTGGGCAATGAAAGAAATGAATTCCTTTGCCCTGTTTACCTGGCAAATGACACCAAAATCATTTTCATAACATTTCATAGAGCTGAGATATTACCACTTACATGTTTTGGCGGCCATCTTGGCGGCCATCTTGAATATATTAAAATGCCCAAGGGTGCCAGGGTGGCATCATGCAGATCCTGATTCAGTAGGCTTTGAAGATACAGAAACCACCGAGAACCATTGTGGGGCCGAAATTTTTGGGTTTTGTGTTTCGGCACCAGACTATATCGGCGCCTAACGACACAGAATTAATTTAAAAACCAATCTGAAAACGGTAATCACTGTGCAATAGTCGCTCATGATATGGATGATTCTGTTCTCTAATCGTCTGACATAAGAAATCACACGGTTTCGCTAAGGTTTATTTACATGCACTGGTAGCCATTGTTGTAGGTCATCCGTCAAAGGCTAGCTCGTAAGGTCAACTTATCGCCCTCGCGGCAGGAAAAATCATTCACATTTGTTGTTTTTTACGTACATGCAAAGTTCGTCCAAGAGTTTCCGTATTCCCATGACGGATAATTCTCTCTTTGTTGGTGCTAATTCCACACATTTTTGGCAAATCGTTGCTGTACGGTGCACGACGAGTCTCGCAAAAATGTTGCGATACTCTTTCCGTACATACTTTGCAATCTCGGGTCGTAAACTTGACCTCCCATTAAAACTTTCATGAAATGGGTTTTTACACGATCGAATTGTATGATTGTGTAAAACTAAATAACGACTGTGATTGTAACTAAAATGATCGCAAACGCCAAAACAAAGAAAGGCAGTTCCCTTGTCTGCCTCTCTGAGTCAAAGCCTCTCGAGGAGTGAAAAATCTGTATGAACAGTCGTCTGCTCACTCATCAGTTGTAAGCCTTAGGGTGATTTATGACGTAAATAGGCAAAACATACTTTTGATCGCTTAACGTGTGATAGCTCCTGTGAAGTACATAATACTTTTAAAGTTTCACAATTATCTGAAGAGGACTGTAATTTTCAAAGATCGATCATTAGGATAGAGAAAATTATGGTCATGCAGAAATGTACAGCACGTTTTTTACATGGAATCCACGAATTTGATTACGATACGATAGGCTCATTTTTCATGTGGGCATAGAAACGTTCCATCTTTAATATTAATTTATGCTGATGAAAATATGCCATATTTGGCGATCAGGGCGAGTGAAATATGAAGGGTATAGCACTCGTGCTTATGCTTTACAGGCAAAATTTGTTATAAAGAGGTCACGGTCAAAGTGGTCCCTTTATACTTAGGCCAAAAACCAGTGCCCACAATTGTCCCTGCCCACAAAAAATGTGTCCTCTTACTCTTTTGGCTGGCCTACACTCACAAATGTGCATGTAATTTCAAAGTCATGTGACCGCTGTCTATTTTATTCGCCATTTAGTGATGATGAAGTATAAACATCATATGCAAAAAGTGCATGGATTTGCCCTGTAATTTGAAGAAACGCAAATTCATACATTTTGGCAAGATCCAATTTTGGCAGCTTGGTCATGTGATCCATGGCAATTATAATTTTCAGGTGCATTATGTCTCATTGTCTCCAGAAGCCCTTCAAATTTTAGAACGCTATTTTAAGCGGTATTTGAGTTTTGGATTAACAAAAAAGGATACGGAAGACAAAGAAAAATATGAAAGAAATTGTAGGTAATAACGCTTGAGGTACGCTTAAGTGGGCTTAGAACCCTAATTAAGCTGAAAGCAGTGTTGCCAGTGCCCGGGAAGTTAAGCAATTTATTACGCTTTACAAAAAGTCGTTCACGCCCGATCTTGACTCTTCATCCGGACACATGGTCCCTCGACACCGGCCATTTGAAATTGCGTTTTAAACTCAATGCGTGCCCTTAACCGTACCACTACAACCTGAGACCTTCAGAGGTCGATCCTCGGACGTTCGCAATGCTTTGGCGCAATTTTTTAGCAAACATCCAGCGCAAGCCTTGTAAAACTTAGTGCCCGCGCCGTAACATTGCGGGCCTTGGAAGATTGTTCAAAGTCAAGTCTACAAAGGTTACGGGTTCAAGTTGGACAGTAAAAACATGCCCGCGAATATGAATATCGTAAACACAGCAACTTTACGACTAAAAATAAAGTTGTGATTTCTAAAAAGATCATAATCAACCACAGAATAAAATGGAGCATTTGTGGGCCAAGTTTAGACGCTTTAAAAAAATCTCCGTATTTTCAAAAGTTTTGCAGCGCGCAAAATATTCACTGACAGGATTTGGGGCCCTGTTGTCTTTCGCACGGGACATTGTCGTAAATTTTGACGGTTTTTCGGGATTTGCTGATAATATAATTGAAATAACAGACTCCGCGCTGACCATTAACGTTTATTTATGGGCAAGGTCGAGAGGAAAGCAACATTAATTAGCTTTCCTATCGCCCTTGCCCATAAATAAACATTGATGGTCATCCGTTATTTCTATATATTATTTCTATATATTGATTCCCTTTTTCAAGTGAACAGCTCTTCTTGTACAATGCATATAGTACTAGGCACGTTACATACCTACAGTACACATTCCTATATCAGGGCTGTGTAAAATTACCCCTGCTACAGTGTTGTCAAGTACATTTGTGGTACACAGCTGTGCTCCTCACAGCTGTGCTGGTATGTTGTACAAGGACATGGCCATGCCAAATCAGCATTTGTCAATGTGTTTCAAGATAAAACGGCAAATATTGCCGTCAATCACACTCCCATTCGCATGAATCATATGTTTACTTAGTAGATTATGGCTTAGTTTTGTTGTTCTGAACTGCATTAGCCACTACTTGGGGGCTTCCTTCCAGCATGTTTGTTCTGCTTTTCAACTGCAGTTTCCCATTCAAGTCATTGAAGCATGATGAAATCCCCAATGTTTATCTTCACAGTACAGTATGTACATGTAGCATTGTTATTTTTGAAAATTCCATTTAAGGCCGGACAAGAATTAATGTGTTTATTGTAAAAATGATCAAATATACAGGCTGTGTTTACAAGCATAATACTTGGCATTTTAGAATAATAATGATAAGATAAGTTCTAAATCAAGACATCAATGCCGAATAATGGCAAAAGCACCGAATTAACATAATAATGTCAAGACAATATCAAGATAATATCAAGACAATGTCATAATCATGACCAAATAATCGCATAATAAAGACCAAATAATGACATAAAAATGACCAAATCACCAAATAATGGCATAATAATGATGAATTAAGTTTCAAATCAAGACATCAATGCTGAATAATGTCAAAACAACCGAATTACCAAATAAGTTCATAATCATGTCAAAATAATATCCATATTATGGTCAAATAATTGCAAAATAATGGCCAAATACTGATATAATTATCATTAAATCACCAAACAATGAAATAATAATAATGAGATAAGTTTAAATAAGTTTTCAAGATAATTTTGGCGGTGTTCTCACCCCACAATCCATAATCCAATAATACCTGGTCAAAATTTGTAAGACAATAGTTGTAAACATAGACACAAAACAGCACAAAACAGACAGTAAATAGACGGTACACAAACAAAGTCAAATTCATGAAAGAAAGATATATGGACCTCTGGTCAAAAGACCAAGAAGTGATGTCAGGTGTTTCAAAAATAGTAAGCGCAAGTTGGATTGTATCCCTTACCCATCTAGAAATAGTGTCCTTGGACGCTGGTCCATGTTGACCTGGAGACACCTTAATAAACAACTGTTCTGTATTACCACGAAGTTGTGCAGTCATCTTAATGTAGTAACGAAGAGCCCTACAAGGACAAATACATTTATCCTGAGGATCATATTTCCAAGACTCGGAATGAATATCTCTGTACCAACACGAGATACAGATTCATTCTTTGACAGAAAACCTGCAATAGGCAACAATCTAACACCTGCAGGCTCCCATCTGAGATAAGCACTGTTGATAGACAAAGCGTGAATCTCACTACGTATACGCCCGGACGCCACAGCTATGAGAAAAACTGTCTTCATAGTTAAATCCTTCAAACCAGATTAACTAATAGGCTCGTAAGGAGCTGGCTTTAATGAGTCTAACACTAAAGGAAGACTCCAAGAAGGCAAAAGTCTCCTCTATTAGCAACTTCAGCAATTGAGGAAACCACAGTTGTCTTGGCCAATTCGGCGCTATCAGATTGACAACACACTCCTTGTGTCTCATCTTGCTTAGTACTCAGGGAATCAGAGACACTGGAGGAAACTCGTATGCAAACATGTTTGTCCAGGGAACTGAAAAGGCATCCACTGCCTCTGCTCTTTGGTCTGGAACTGGAGAACAATACACCTGCAGATGGGGATTGTGTGCGGTTGCAGACAGATGTATATGAGGCCTGTCTAACACCTTGAAAAGGGACTCTACCACCTGATGTTTTAACATCCACTCCGTTGGGATAGGTCGTCTTCTGGACAGAGCATCTGCTATCAGATTGCACCTGCCTGGTATATAAGCTGCACTATTCCTGATATTTCTGATAATGCACCAATTCATCAGATGCCAAGTGACGATGCAGAGGGATGGAGACCGTTTTCCCACTTGCCTGTTCAAATATTATACTACGGTTGAATTGTCTGACCTTATAAGAACCAATCTCCCTAAAATATGATAGACGAAGGCCTTTAAACTTTCCCATACTGCCTGAAGCTTGAGAAAGTTTTTGTTCTCTTGTCCCTGAGCTACTGACCAGACTCCTGAAATGGTCAAATCTCCCATATGAGCCCCAACCTTGCATTGAAGCATCCGTGGTTATTGTAACCTCTGGGGGCTCCAGGGACAGTGAAACTTCATTGAAAAAATTGACTCTGTTGGTCCACCAATGAAGATGCTGTGTTAATAGGGCGTCTACCCTTATAGGATGACTGAGCGGATTCTGATGTGGTCCCCATTGAGACATAAGGAAAATTTGAACTGGCCTCATGTTCAACCTTGCCAAAGGTATGAGCTGAATGCAAGATGCCATAAGACCTAGGAGGCGAAGAAAATACCGAGCCGTCTGAAAACTGCCGGGCAAGAGTTGACTTACCATTTCGCAAATAGCTTGAAAACACTCTGGCATTGGAGTAGTATTTACTTCCTCCAAATCTATTTTCGTCCGTATATAATGCATGCTCTGACTGGGGCAAAGTTCTGACTTCTTTTTGTTTGGTAGCCAGCCTAGATGTAGCAGAAACATAACTCTTTACAGAAAGTCTGTTAAGTTTAGCAGAAGACTGCGACTTGGGCTGAAAAGAAGCAGGTCGCTTAATTCCCTGACGTGGTATAGAATGGGAGACTATTTCCCTAACATCTCTATCTGCTTCAGCTTCCAGGTGAAAAATATCTGAGACTTCTCCATGGAAGAGTTTATCACCCCAAATAGGAAGCTTAGTCAAACGATTTCGAGTTGATCTATAGGAAAATCCATCTGATCAAGGAATAATTCTCTTCTGGCAGGAACTGACAAAGCAATGGCACGCAAGAGTTGATCTGCTGAAGAAGTTAGAGAAAACTGCAAAAAATTCCAAACCCTTAGACAATTGGTCATCAAGAATATTAGAACCTGGCGCAACTGCCGTATGTACAAAAGCGGTTGCCAACAATTAATGTGAAATGCATCTCAGTAAAACTCTGAGAGCTTTATCTGCCATAAGATGTCCAAGATCAGCCTTATGGATAAAACTTCTTAAATCCTTAGCTGAAAAATGTTTCTTATCAGCCGCCAATTAAGTGTGGACAAAACTTTCTACACTAGGAGCTCTGGCAAACTCCTCCCGATAGTTGTCCATCTTTGTGCAATCAGTCCCTCAATGGACAAACGAGGAGCACCTGTAACTGTACTATCTCCACCAAGTAAAAAAGACTGACGTTGACCATGATTGCTATCATCTTTTGTACAGCCAAGCACATTGCCAATAATGGTAATAGTATCATGCCATTTCCCATACAAAGCTTCTGACATGAAAACATCAGCATTAGAATTTTTGTGAATGAGTATCAGAATGAGCAATGTCACTTCGCACATAATCATGTGACCTAGACATAGAATGACTGTCTCCATCTGCGCTCTCATCAAGATCACTCGGAGCAAACAAATAAACAGAATCAGGATCTCTATACTTGTAAGACGGCTGTGGAACAACTCCCGACACAGCTGCCGTCTCCTGATTACTTATCACCTCTGTAGGGTCCACATGTAAATCCCTATTCAGACTGTGCTTTTGGTGTTGGGGCTCCACATGATTGCCCTCTGTTACACCAGCACTCTGAGATTGAGCAAGAAAACCAGCCAGCAAAGAAGAAAACTTCTCCAAAAATTGCTCAAATCTAATGTCCGGAATACCCTCTATCTCGTCCTTTAAAAAAAAAAAAACATACGACTCGTCAGAGGGCAAATTGACAGCTGCACTACTAGCCGACTTCCTGGATGTGTCCTTCTGAGACTTACTTTTTGAAGTTTGCTTACCTTGCAGCAACTCTCGATTAGTAAAAATGCGCCATAGTTCATCCGACCAATCCTTGTTAATATCAAAAGGCTTAGCCTTTGAACACTTACGACATGCAAGACACTTGTCATGGCTACCATCAGCAGGAATAATCTTCCTACATCTAGGTGCAGCGCAAACCTTACAAACTTCACTCACAGGAACATCGCATAGGTCCATGATACAAGCAGAACCGGTAAACCTACAGTACACAAAAACCAGCGCGATATAAAATACCATAAAGTACAATACACAATGCACGAGAAACTGGCTCGCACAGCTGCAGACTGACCAAACGTGTCACTGCATTCAAAAGCGTGGAGAGTAAACAATAGCAACACACACTAGCTACATAAACTCAAAGCAGTACTTCAAACGGCCTGAAAAACTACCGTCAAACCAAACTGACTGCTAAAAAGAGAAAATAAACAGGAAATAATAGACGACACCGTAACTCACGCTCCCAGGAAGGAACAGTAGTGCAAAAACCGGACGTCAAAATACCATATACTGGAAGGCTGAAAAACGGTGTGTACACACACCGAGGCAAATGAGAACTGTTTGAATATGGAATCTCATGGCGGTTCCCGCCTGGGATGAGATCACGTGTATTTAAATTTTTGCCTCGTTCTGGAAGGCAGCAAATGAGATAACCCCAAAAGTAACAGTGACAGGTTAGTAGGAGGATGAAGCAGAACGTTCTTTCCACGTGTCCAGCTTTTTCATGCACATGCAAACAACGTAACGTGTCCTTACTCCAAGAGCTGCGTGTATCCTGAGACATCTCCGATAAAAAGAACGAAATCAATGAATTGCTAGCCAGAAACCGTTTGTAACAGTATGGCCACTCTTACATATAAGAAAGGAGAAATGGTAGAGGCAGTTGACGAGGCCAGCCGGTGGACGGTAGTACGAGTAATTGACTTTGACACAGAGCCAGAAGACAATGGAAAAAATTCAGTAACTTTCCCAGGGTTGAGTAGAAAATTCAATATGACTGTTTCTCCCAAAGTCAAAAGACAAAGTCCTACTCTTACGCAGAAAATCAAAGTATTTAAGAGTAGACTTTCACTTCTGCTTAACCACGGCCCCCTCCACAAAACGCGATGTCGATCGACTTAAAAATTGACACTATGATCGACCATGGATGGATTGACGTGGCGTTTCAAAAGTATGAAAAATGAGACTCGGTAACTTTTGGTCCCTTTACATTTGATCAAAAACCTACCAAACCCACCAGACAAGGCCCTACTCTTACGCAGAAAGCCAAAGCTCTAAAGCGTCGACTTTCTCTTCTGCATTTGACTCTCTGCTCTTTCGCGTTTGAGAGAAACAAACGTCGGCTTTTTGGGGCTTAACGTCAGTCCAATGGTAAGCGACATCCAATGTGAACGTCGGAATAATTCGGGCTGTAGTTGGGAAAGCAAGGTTGACCTCGAGAGCGATTCCGAGTACAGTGCACGTTCGCAGGTCGTGGTACTACAGGCTGATACTAGTTAGCTAAAAGTTCACCGCGTAAATTGCTAGACTACATATAGCCATATAGGCACTTCTGAAATGTTATTTTCGGCTTGCAAGACAACAAAAATATCAAAATATTATTATCAAACCATAATTTCAGGGCTTGAGAGCGAAACATTGCTGCAAAGTAGCCGGCCGAAATACGGAAGTAGCCGGTCAATTTGGCCGGCATCTGGCTAAAAATGAACATGCTGCAAACAGAGAGGCTTGTTGCGATGGACAAGTAGCCTTTGGCTTTTTGACGAGAAAAATAAGTGAGTGTTCATTGATAATTCAAAGACTGGATCCGTTGACACCAAAGTTTGCTCGTGACTTTCATTGCATTGCATGCATCTTTCCGCAATGCCATTGAGACTGAACTGAAATTAAAAGAGTACGTGTTAGTAGAAGTACTGGTTTGCTGTGCTGATTTTCGCTACCGTACTTTATTTTATAGGGTTATAAACATTCATACAAAGCAAAAAATCTTCAATTTGCCTCCTTTCGATCGTACAGAGATATTGTGTGACAGGAAAACTTTAGTTCAAAGGGCAATGATCTTTGTGAACGTACCCTCAACCAGCTTAAATAGCTTTTCGTATGCAAAATCAGCGTACGTTAATTAACCATTGGTATTGTTTAAACAGCATTTTATTGAAAGGGGTTCTATAGTACCATTGTTTTTGTAAACTCTTCATGCAATTTTATGAACCAAATGATGACCTCAAAATAACAGCAAGTGCTGGACAGCACTTTAAACGCTGGTCGGAAATCCTGAGTGCGACCGGCGTGGGCCATGCTAAAAGTAGTTCTGGCAGTGCTAAAGTTTTGTTTACAATAAAAGATAATCTGTTCGCATATGTTGACATAGAGATTAACTCGGGTTAGTCGGGTACGTCTAAGTTAATGGAGCGTTCCCCTAATGAGAAGCGCTTCAAAATGAACAACTACCGGTGCCGGGACAGCTTACTTGTGGTCTTGTCGTCACCGGCATTGAGTACGAGCAAAGTGCGCTGGTGCTTCAACATAGAAAACGCTGTCGGTGCAGGGCCAGCACTAAGTTATTGTTAATGGCGTCCAAGCCCTGAGTGCCGGCTTTTCACTCACAGGTATCGCGTGCAATTTTGTACTTGTCGGCTATTGAGTTGTCAGCGCTGGATACAATTCTGTTGCTGTTGCAATATTTCTATGGACAAATGAGTGTAATAGTTGTCGCCGGCATATCCCGTGTAATTTTGCATTGGTTTGACTATTATTGAGGGTAGAGGGAGGGGGCGAAAAGCTTTTAATAACGTTCACAACACGCGGTCGATTTCTTCAAAACTATTCGTTTTATCATGATTTAGGTTACCTTTGAGAATAGATGAGGTGGTTTAAGATTATAGTATCTAAATTTATCACATTATCGAAATTGAGCCACTGAGTGGTAAAGACCCCTTTCTCCCATAGATATGTTATAGCAAGATTCGATACAATGGATTACCCGATGCTCATGGCCTTGTGGTTAAAATCAGGCTGCTGCTTGGAGTTACAGTATTACAATTGCCTCAGCCTATGATCTCTGTGATTCTAATACTGAAACTCTTCGACGTTGGTGTTTATCTAACACTGACATTGAGCGTAAACTAGTGTAGATTTTTATCGTTTTAAGCCATTAAATAGAGTTTTTATGTTCATTACAACAATAACCTTAAATTTCTTATCATATAAAATGTAGACTGAACCCATTGTTTGAATGTTGCAACATTGCCAAATGAAAATAAAAATAAAAAATGAAACCTATATCACACGTTGGTATCACCGTTGTTAATGAAGACGATATAGTGATTTGATTAAAGAGGTTTCATTTTAACCGGAAACGTTGCTTGACACTGGTTAAACTAAAGTGCTTCGACCATGGTCATGTGATTTTGATTCCCAGTAAAACAGATTTTATGTTCGAGTAATTCGTCATACGGGTGTTACGAAACCGAGGTGGGGTCCCTTCATAAGTCACTGAAATCGTTCTGTATTCCAACATGTTTAGTTTTATGGTAGCCACTTTTCATCAACGAGATATTAACTGAAAATGCCGACGCGTTTTATTATATATCACAATTATGTGAAATTTTAACCTTTGACACATGTTTGCAACTTCACTAAAAGTGTTATGGTCAACATAATGAACATTATTCACCACATATTAATTCTTAAGGTCATTAAATTTTCAAATATGTAATTAGCTGAAATAGAAAATACTTTGTTTCTTTGACTGTTGTCATTTTATCAACACTTTACACAGCAATTTTGAATGCCTTTTGTCAGGACCTTCAAGCTATATATGCAAAACTGTGAAAGCTCATTATATATGCAAATTATAAAATAGCTGACATGAAAATGCGTAATAACGTTCAATATTTTACAAACTGGTATTTTCATGAATGTACAAAACATGTTTTGCCAGCTATGATCAAGTAAATCCAAGTATATATCCCTAATTAGGAAGGTTAATTAAATATGCTCATTAAAAATGGGCCGAAGTACAAGTGTTTATTCACTTTTCAACAATGTTGTATCATAGTATCTTAAATGTACATTTTGGTTTAGTCAATTCAGATAAATATCTACACTTTTAACGAGCGGCCGAGTTACTAAATGAGTAATTTTCATCGGGCTCAAAAAATACAACAATGTTAATAATGGTTGAAGTACATATAAGATAGCAAAGTCGTTCACAATGGAAAATCTAGTTTAATAAACTCTCTTAGCTTCACCTTAAACTGTAAAACATTAGGCGCATGTCCCATGTCGTTTTTTACTTAATGACTTTCGATAGTGTCATATCAGAGTATCTGTAATGCACATAGCAAGTTTCGTAAACTTAAGATCATTATAAATTCAGATAAATATCCCCAATTTCAAAAGTTCATTAAAATGCAAATTAGGAGTTGGATAAAGTAAACATGCATATCTTATATGTACTTCAACCATTATTAACATTGTTGTATTTTTTGAGCCCGATGAAAACATATATATATATATATATATATATATATATATATATATATATATATATATATATATATATATATATATATATATATATATATATATATACATATATATATATATATAATATATATCCCTATTTAGGAAAGTTCTTTAAATATACAAATTACGAATCGGCGGAAGTTAAAATGCTTAATGACTTTCAAAACTGTTAAATCATAGTTTCCTCAAAATACATACCAAGTTTCGACGGCTTAGTTGTGTTGACTAAGTAATTACAACATGTGTGTTTGAGAGATATACGTCCTTGTAATGGGGTGTAAACTAAATAAAGACTCACAGAGGCTAGGTTAGGTTATATAACCATTCATTTTATTTACTCCAATCAGTCAGAGCATGAAGAAAAGGAATAAAAAACGATAGAGAAAACAGTGAAAAAAACTCAGTAATAGTTTCTGGGCTGCCTGTGGGCAATTTGGACCAAATAGGCCATATCCAACACGTCTACAGTTAATCTGGCCTAAAGTTAATCGCAATAAAGGAAGTATCGTTTTTTCCCGCTGTTTATTTTCTCGACCTTTGAGTAACTATTTGTCATCCGTTGAGACTGTAAAAACTCGCGCTTCACGTGTGCATCCGTTTTACGCCTCCTTATCGCATTTTACCAGAAGTTCCGACGCGCTATCAGTGCATAATGCCCCCCCCTCCCCCCGAGCAATATTTTGTTTAACAGTTTGGTAAAATATATGCAAACACAGTACGAACAAGCGCGAAAAAGTGTAGCGCACTGCAGGGCTCAAGGTAACAGATAAGTTAATGGATTGCATCGAGAGGCATGTCAAGGTTGCCTGGATAATGATTTGTACCTCATCGTGCAGTGAGAACAAAGAACGGGCTCAGGCTCAGTATGCGCATGGCATATACCTTGTTAACATATCTATGGTTGATGTTGACGTTGTGCATGTACTTGAAGGGGTTTCCTTGTTGAACTGTGTAGATCTCGCAAATCATATTTTTATTTGTGTTATATTGTTAATTCTGAGCATCGAATAGAGGGTGTGCTTATTTTTTGATCTCCACGTACGCGTAAGCATGCTTGACAGTGTAGGCAACAATAAGGCATCGAAAGCAGCTTAATCTAGACCTGCGTATTCAAGTATCAAGAACTTTTAACGTTACTTGTTGTCACTGTTAGTGTCTGTACTTTCACCGAAATACAAGGCATAGCAATGGCATCTGCTTTACTCTATGCAGCGCACACATATTCATAACAATGTAGTGGATGTCGGTTCACTGGCCTTGAATGTCTTTATATAAACAGGATAGCCACTGCAGATGTGCTAGTCAAACGTAGGGGAATTGTTAGTAGAATCGTGTATATATTAAACGTTACTGCTTCGTTCTTTCAGCATTGGTCTCTCACTCTGAATGTCTGCCTTCGAATGTTCATATTTCACTTGATATAATGCCATTGGGCATAAATAAAATTTACCTACCGATTAATATACCGCTCCCGGTTTGAATGAGCGCGCCAAAACAAGGATAATAACGGCACATATTCTTGAAACTACGTCATAGAAATACGAAATGCACTGGTCCAATCAAATCACTGCTCAATGGAACTGTTCAAATTAATGGTAGGGTGTTTTCTATGATGTACCGAAGATAAAGTCAAATGTTTTTCTCCATAGTATGTAGACTGGACAATTGTAATTTTTGATGGGACACTTTTCTAGATGAAACCAGCAAGAAGTGCGTAATA
>LD347168.1:79633-100674 GCA_001465055.1 Ptychodera flava | reverse complement strand
ATCACGATGACTGTCTACTACATATTAATGTTACATAATGGAGGGAAAATGAAGGGGGCTCTGGTTTTTGTTATTATGCGATGCGGTGAGTGTTATAAAATGTCTATTAGCCAAATAATTATTCCTCCATTCTCCATGCATATTATCCGACAAATAATTAAATTAAAATCAACAATGCAATTACTAAAGGGTAAGGGTAAACTATTATGTGTTTGCGCCGTATATCGGGGTTTCATAGTGACATCCTTTTCTCAACTTACAGAATACAATGCGCACTGAATGGTTACTTAGATTTGTATAGCTATGTTTACTTTCTTTAACAGAAATACATGTGGTCAGAAAACAAACACACATTCAAGCAAACAAACAAACAAACGAACAAATCAATAATGTTTCTCCCCTTACATTAGTCAACATAGAATATAGCGATTTCTCGTAACCCTTATCATTAACTTTGCACAACTCAAACTTACGGGCACTTTAACGAGACAATGAAAGGTACTAAAATATAATGTCAAATATTATCACCGCATTATCGAGAGTTGGAGCCTGGTTTCCGCCCCGTGGACCTACGGAAAAATCTATCTCTGGCAGATTACGCTGGCAAACCGTGGAAGTATGAATGGGGGTTACTTATTAATTATTCATGAGAACATGTTTCATGATTAGCCAATCACGAATTTCGGTCTCTCTTTGGACACATCAACTTGATTTTAACTTTTGTGATATAGCTTGTCATCTTAGTGTTAGCACGATCTTGATCGTGGATTACATTAGAAAACAACGATTTTATACGGAGAGGGGGGGGGCTTTATATATTTTTGCTAAACTAATAATTTTAACATCCACTTACGTATCACTTACTGGACTCTAACTCGTACAGACTAGGTAGAAACTATTGCAAGCTGTATTTATACCGAGCTTTGTTCGAAGTGGTTTTGTCATGAATTGTTTAGTGCCTAGGATCGCCTACCTTAAGGTATCACCAACAAAAACGTAGTTCCCATAATGTGTCTTTATCTTGACAATCGAAATATTGCGCGCATAGTGCTGAAATCAAACGCAAAATAATAACTGTTTACTCTTATGTGATTCATCAACTACTAAAATCTCGTTAACGTAGTACTTATTTTGCGTCTGTCTACCTTGTGTGGAAAGACACATGGCAAAGTATATTTCAATAGTCTTGGAATGTGTTATATACTTACCACGATCATGCGTGATGAAGTAAAGTGTCAATTTCTATCGAAAGTTGATAACAGTCATCATCATCATTTTGTCAACAGGCGTATACAGGTACATCAAGAGAAGACGTGATAGTAGTAGAAAAAGGTACTGTATTAATTTGTCCATTAACCTGTCGCTGTTGGTTTTGATAATATTAAAGAATGAAACACATCTGAGCAGCTACTTCCTAAATTTTAAAATGATCATTCGATTTGCAGTAGTAATTCTCAAACATCTTCGATTACATAAGGAGATGAATGACTTCAAATATAAAAAAAGGGCTCAATGGGGTGCGATGACACTAAAACTGGATCTGAAAATTTTCAGGATTGATTCTTGTATGCTCAAATATTTAACAACTAATTATTCTTTTCGTGATATACCAAATACGTCTTAGTCGTTTTCACATGTTTTTATGATACTTCAATATTTACACAAATGAGATATTTTACACAGCTTCCCAGTATTGCTGCAAGTCGCCTTATCGAAAGGGGCAGACCAATGTTGAGACATTCCAGACCTACATATTGCTAATGTCGCTTTTGACCTTGAAGTTAGGCACATTTCGCAGAACCCAGACTTAAAGGGATTTTCACCATGTAAATCTTACATCCGAAATATTTTTTGCAAAGATTTGCATTTTTTGTTTACTCCGAACGTTTTATGTTACGTTAATCGTCACCCACAAGTAAATCACGGTCACTCTCACGGGACTTGATTCAACCGAGCGTTTATGCAAATTGCGTTAACATTAATATCAACCATGGCATTCAGTTCTAACTACTTTTTTCTTTTTCTTTATATTCTTTTATCGTCACTGGAATTTCACTTAAACATCTGTTGCAATGTGTATGTGGCTAAAATGTTGCGTCTTTCAGAAAAGCACGCAATAAATACAGTTTACTTAATTTTATATTCTAACTGAGGTTTTTGCTTTTGAAATACAGAGAGAATGAAGCTGAGGACGTCGACAATACAAACGAACTAACGTCTATTCGTTCCGGAAATTCTCCGGATGCATAGCATTAAGTGAGGATTGAGTTCGACATCTCGAAGACAACGCCCTGCCATCATTGATGATCGCTTCTATATTTAATGGTTTTCACAAAGTTTTATCCTTAGTGGGTTGTCATTATTTAACGCCTGGGGGTCAGGGGAATATGAAAGGGTATTCAGAAATTTCGAGTAACCCCTTGCCAAACGATGGTGAGTTTAAGTACCCCTCTAACACAGAAATTTTGACTGTCCCACCCCGCAATTTAGAAAGTTAAATAAAAATACATGTATTTGTAATATTTACCAAAATACAGTAATTATAGCGAAGAAAACTTTAAAATCCTGGTTTACCCTGCTAAATTATCTCATGACGGCTGAAAGAAGTAAAACCTAAAATAAGCAATTCAAAGTCATTAACATAAATTAGCATTCATTTGAAAGGTAAGAAAAAAAATTCTAAAGCTCCGGGTTTTTTGAACGATGACAAATTATTTTCTCGCAATACAAGTAGGGTTTGTTATCGAGGCAGTCAGAGGTTTTGTATACTTTAACACGATTAGAACTAAGTTGGGATAATTTGATGGTGAAATAATGTCGATTCAAGCTGCAAATGTAACCTGATCTGGTTCTCTATTTAAGTTACACACTTGTTTTTATGAGTTATTTGTAATATCGCAACTTTAAGCTATAGGGCACCTAAAATATTTGAACAATTTGAAAAATATAAAGATCAAATTATCCTAAATTAGTTCCGATCGTGTTATTTTATAGATTGTTAGCTTTCTGTGCACATTCTCACAAATAATCAGTACACTATAGAAGGGAGAGTAGATGTTTCTCATTCTTATTCAGGCAAGTATATTGATATATTTATCAGAAAATACTGACAAATTGCTCATCTAGTATTTTTTTTATTTGTACCATGTTTTGTATAAAAGTGTACCATTTATAACCTATGATAACCAAATGTGAATTTCATTCTTTTCTACTTTTTGTATCATTTCGTAACCGCACTAAATGTTTCGAAAGAAATGAGTAGCTCACTCTTCTCCCTGTTCACATTTTGAACAATCTCCTTGTCGCTCTACATTTTTGATCTGATCTTTCTGACCCCCTTGTCGTAATTAATGACGGCTCCTCGCAAGTGTATTACTATTTATTTCTTTGAATACTATTTTGTTCTCTTGAAAATAAGGTAATTTCAAGAGATGCATAATGTTAAGATGTTTTGCGGCTGAAAGCAAAATTGTACTCGTTGACTCAGTGTTTGTAACTTTGTTAATATGCATTAAGTCGCCAATTTGCATATACAAGCATGGAAGGCAATGAACGACTGGCCATGCTGATACGACCGAAACCAGACACAAGTTACTTTTGTATTGAAATCCGGTCACGACATGCGACATGCGACCTGCGACTTCAAAACTGAGACCTGCGTCCTGCGAGTTTGAAACATGCGACCTGCGACTTCGGCATTTAGTAGACCTAGGTGTAACCTGCGACTTTACAATAGCGACCTGCGTCCTGCGTGTTTGTCAACTTTGGTTTTGTGTCAATTTTTCATTGACTTTGTAATAGATTTCGGGTTGATATTGGTGCCTGCTTTCCGGTGTTTGAAAGACATGTTATGAAAGGCTGTTTGGAGAAATAAATCTTATTTCTCTGTGTTTAGCCATTCCCAAGTTTCATGGTAGTAGACGGACTACCTTATGAGCTGCTAACGAGGTATTTGGTCAGGGCGATAGGCCCCCGCATCGGTGATCGGCAGAAAAAATTAATGAAGGGGATTAGGGAGGGCGATTAACAGATGTATACTGTTTTCTTTGAAATACTATTCACAGATAGCTAGAGTAAAGTAATAGGCACACACTAGACACAGGTAAGGCTTGTATAATGAAAAAAAGTTTATAATACAAGACATTTATTGATCATATTCAAGCTTCTAGACGAATATTGCTCGCAAGACTCTGTGGTAAGTCTTAAGAGCCATGGTTAAAATATGTATATATTTTTACACAAAACATAATGGTTGAAATGATCCATTTTTTGCTGTTTTTTTACTGCGTTACATATGAGGTAGTCGATGGATACCCCGGAGGGTATTCTCGTGTTTGCTAGCCCTCGACTTAGATCACACACGGTCTCATCATAAAATGGAGTGTCCGTGCTTGTAACGTGACCTAAGAAAGCAATCAATATAAAGGAAATGAGGGTAACTCTACACATCAGCTCTACCAAGATTGTTTAATATTACGATATGGTGAATCACAGTGGATGAATAAAAGGATCATTGCATTTATTTTGTATGGAATACATGGCGAGACACTGAAAGACTTTGAAAGCAACCGAACAACACGTGGGCCAACACAGCTGTGTCATCGAAGCTCATCTCTTTTCTAAATGACACCACCTATCACTGATAATTACTTGTTACTGCTTTTCATACTCTCAATAAACACCAAATACCTAAAATCATGGATCAGGTCGTGATCTCGCAAATCGCAGTTTCAAACTCGCAGGTGGCAGCTAGGCCAGAGCGCCTGGAAGTCACAGGTTGCAGTTTGACAAACACGCAGGACGCAGGTCGCAGTTTGAAAAAACACGCAGGACGCAGGTCGCAGTTTTGAAGTCGCAGGTCGCATGTCGCATGTCGTGACCGAATTTCCATACTTTTGAGAGTAAATAAGCTGCCAAATATCCACTGGTGCTTGCAAGCAGTTTTTTTCTCACGATCTGCATTGGTCAATACAAGTTATTATACAAAGTGTCCATGTAAAATGTACATGATGAGAAGGCTAATTTTCATACCAAGGCGTTACGGAAAATAAAAGTAAAACGGCTTTAAAAGTTTATGTTTATAGTCAGAAGTGTATTTTAATTTATTTATTACCATATATTTTCTCTACAAGTGAAAGTTAACATTACTATGTTAAGCGTTGTTTCATCTACACAAAACAGTCTAGGTAAATGGGTATAGTTTCATCAGATGTATTGTTGAAGGATTTAAAAAAGTGATAGAGAAAGATTAATGAGTGACAATGCTTGCATCAGGTATGTAATCCATTGTCATAACAAAGCTGGTAATGCCATGCACCACATACAACATATATTGTCCTTAATCTGTGACTTATAATAAGTAGCATTTTAATGTCATACTAGTTAGGTATTTGGCGAAATTGTTTGATGTTATGCAGTTATAAGTCCCCAAGGACACCCGTCCAGAGGGATTTATGGGTTTGGTCATGTCCGTGCGTCCGTTCACTCAGATATCTCAGAGATGCCTGGAGTGATTTTATTCAAGCTTGGTACAAGGATTACTTCATATGTCATGCATATGCACATCGATTTGTTTTGTGATACGATCCAATGTGGCCGCCATGTGGTCATTTTGTTTTACGATTTTTTCATGTATGGAGCCATAACTCAGGCACATCTCTAACGATTTTATTCTAAGCTGGTATAAGGACATTTATCTATACAATTCATATGCACGTCAATTTGTTTCACATTATGATCAAATATGGCTGCATGGCGGCCATTTTGTTAAAAATTTTTCATGTCCTTATCCATAACTCAGGCAGAGCTCAACCGATTTTATTCAATATTACTACAAGGACATTGACCTATATCATACATATGCACTTTGATTTGTTTTACGATAAGGTTGAATATGGCTGCGTGGCGGCCATTGTATTACAATTTTTTCATGTACGGAAGCATAACTCAGACATGTATCAACCGATTTCATTCGAAGTTGGGAGAAGGACATTAACTTATGTCCTACATACGTCGATTTGTTCCACGATACGATGTAATATGGCCGCGTGGCAGCCATTTTGTTACAATTTGTTCATGTCCAGAGCCATAACTCAGGCATGTCTCAACCGATTTCATTCTAAGTTGGTACAAGGATAATGACTCATGTCATACATATATAGGTCGATATGTTTCACGATGGCCGCGTGGCGGCCATTTTGTTGCAATGTTTTCATGTACGGAGCCATTAATGTAGCATGTCTCATCTGATTTTATTCAAAGTTGGTAAAAGGACATTGATCAACATCATAAATATGCTCATGGATTTATTTCATTATACGATTCAATATGGCCTCGTGGCGGCCATTTTGTTACGTTTTTTCATGTCCAGAGCCATAATTCTTGCAAGTCTCAACCGATTTAATTCAAAGTTGGTACAAGGACATTGACCTATATCATAAATATGCACAATCCACTGTAATATGGCTGCCTGGTGGCCATTTTATTATGATTTGTTCATGTCCGGAACAATATCTCAGACATGTATCAACCGATTTTATCCAAACTTGGTACAAGGACATTGACCTATGCCATAAGTATAAGTGTTTATTGGTTTCACAATTAAGTGCAAAATGGGAACCTGGACTCAATTTTGTTACGTCTTTTCATGTACAGAGTCATAAATCAGACATATTTCCAATAACATTGTTCAAAATTGGTACAAGGATATTGACACATGTCATACATGTGCATATCAATTTGTTTCAAGACATGTAGCAGTGTCATGTCAATTATTGAATTTTCGTAATTAGGCTGATATGTCAAGAAATACTGCATCAAATCTCATAAAACTTGATACAGGTGTTGAGCTGACTTTGCTTTAACATTGAATAAAGACATTTTTCAGTGTCATGTTAATTAATTTGTAATTGCATATGTAATGAACTTTCCTAATTAAAGTGATGTATCCACAAATACTGTATCAAATTTGATAAACTTTGGTACAGATGTAGATCTCATAGTGTGTAAATATAATTCAATGACACTTGTCGGTATCATTTAAATTGGTTGCCAAATTGCATTTAAATAACGAATTTTTGTCTTTAAGATGAATGTCCACAAACACTGCATCAAACTTTATGAAATATGGCACTGGTAATAATCTGTAAGTGTTACGATAGGATGAAACATCTTTTCGATTTATTATTAATTGATTCATTTAATGACCTTGTGTAATTAGGATGGCAGTCTACATTGGTTATATGTTTTCACCACCATAGAACTCATTCTCGTTAAGCCCCATCTGTATTGCAGTATTTCTAATCACAGACATAATTAATGAAGGGGAACTGGATCCTCTCCGAGGACTTGTAATTAATTAAAGTACTACACCAATAAACAAGTGGGGACTGTGTCATCAACGATGACTTGGTATTCACGAAATGACTTTAATCAGAAATAATATATACTTTTTAATATGACACTGTCAAGGGTATTCTTTTCATTTGTATTACTTTTTGATTAAGGATAGGCAGCACTCTAATTATCATAAAGGTTAGGTACTTGTCGAGATTTTTATATGATAATGTTTATTCTTGATTGAAGCATTGATTTTAACTGAAATGCTTCTTATATTTCTTATTATGACACTGCCAAGGCAAGTCTTTTTATTGGTATTACTCTTTACTTACGAATAAACAACACTCTAGATATCGCACTAGTTACGTGCTTGTTGAGATTGCTATATGATAATGTTTATTCCTGATTGAAGAATTGAATTTAACACGAAGTACTTACGCTTCTTATACTTCTTATTATGACACTGTCAGGAGAATAATTTTTACTTTAGGTGCATTTTAACAGTTTACCGTGTGGAGAAGATTACAATGTATATGGGCATAAAATCACACTGTATTAAGTCATGTATACTACAACAAGTCTACTATAAGTAGATTCTCAGAGTTAAAAGTTTGGACGACCGACGAAAAATAATTGAAATAAGACGTTGATACCAGGTTAGAACTTAAGAACGTATCACTTAGCCGTAGTTTTGTAGTTGAACATACACTGGACCTTAAACTCCATGCCAAAACACTATCGTTCGTTGACGAATGCAGCCTTGTAACTTCACAGACACATATACACACAGCCGATGCGTTTAACTAAGCAAAATAGTGCATGTACGTCTGTCGGATCAGCCATATCATAATTAAAGCACTGATAATGCAGCACTACACTCTATGACAAATATAGTTCGTTTTTTGTCATATCCAAGGTAAAGTTAATGAAATATTTTCAGTTACGCTATGTCACGATGACAGCTAGAAGACTTCAGCCTTAGAAATTGCTTTGTAGGATAAATTCTAAGTTTACTTTGAAGTTGAAGTTACAGAGATAACATTACATTCTCTACCCGTCTGTATTAAAAATTAATTACAACCCGATCGGAACCAATTTGGGAAAATTGGATTGTGTAAAAACGTTGGTTTATTCTGGAAATGTATTTCCATCTGCTTTGTTTTTGCAACTTGTTGGCATTCATCATTTGTAATACTGCTACTTTAAGCGAAAGGGCACATTACACATTTCAGAAAAATGAACAGTTAAAAGATTAAAATCTCCCAAGTTAGTTCAAATCGTATTCACAATAAGTGTATACACTTCTTATTTTTCCTGCGTAATTTTTTTAATCTGTAATTAAGATTTGTATTCACATTCTGTCTGATTCATCATATATCTTGAAGAGAACTATATACATATATCAACAAGAAACATTTAGTGTTAGCGAGTAATATTTGTTCAATAATTAAAATGTGTCAAGATAAACTCGCCAGTGCCTTTGTGTGTACTTTAAAAAAATGTTACAGCATCAGTTCATCTTGATATGAACATAGTGACTTACGACTACACATATTTCTCAGATTTTGGTCAATTTTCTAATTATGTGTCCGTATTTAAAGAGTGTCCTAACACCGAATCTAAATTTAGACTCGTCACCAAACTTCATCTGATAGCTATTTTAGCGGACCCCTACATGACAATTGCAAACATTGTCCATGGCTGTTTTCTTTCTGAGGAATTTGATCATCGAGTTCTGGACGAGTATCTAAACACCGAATAAAATTACAGACTCATCACAAGAATGCTATATGATATCGACAATACTTCTTCTTATAATCACTTTAGTAGCACAAACATGACGTCTGCATATTTTGACCATAGTTTTTTTACGTCCCTAACTATCTCTTCCGGATTTTCTTAAAGAATCTCAATGCAAAGCTGTCAGGTAAAATTGACACGAGGAAGTTTGAAAAGAAAAGCAACAGGGCGACAAGAGGAAAAATAAAAATGGGTAAATAATGGGCGATTGTTGAAAAATTATAAACACTTCTTTACAACTTGTGTTTTCCATCAAACAGTGTGATAGTGCTTGTGCAGCGTCATATTTTAAATGTTTCCACTGATCAACAAATATCATCGGATATGGTAACGATGCAATCCGTTTATGCGTGAACTTGATAGATAGCAACAGTCGAATTTACTACTAAAGACAGGTCTGTTAATTTGAGGACGAACCTTATGACACTTGAGTTAACAAGATAACGGTTCATGAATTTTGTAGCTGATGGACAGTTTGTGCCGAACAAATAAACATTTCTAAATGTATCTACATTTTTAATAGTTTAGTTTGTGGCTTAACAAAATGGACAATATATTGTTCGGTTCTTTGGCCTTCACAGTGGATGCACTTTGAGCACACGTTTAGTAATCGATCCATGTCGGTCAATGAATTTGATTATTCGGCTACAAGATATGGTTGAGTTGTCTCCACCAAATGTGCAAACAAACCGTACGCAACTAGCTGCTGGTAATATGAAGTAAACTTAAAGGGGTATATCTCACGTTACCGTTATGGTGGTTTTATATTCCTTTTTCTCCTCGATAAATAATCGTGAGCAGGAAATTTTTTTTCATGGCTTGACGATGAGACCTCCGTGAGGACAGAGTCCATTTCCGTGACGTCATAAGTGGCGTTCGTGAATGTAGAACGGAGATACACGCAATTGCAAAATGGCATCTATCTCAAGTTCTGTCTATCTATTTTGACAGTGACAATCAATTTCTGCAATATAATCTTTTTTGGACTGATTAAGCTTCGAACACAAGAAATTGACCTTTTTAAGCTAACAATTCTCTAATGACTTTTATGCTCAGAAACCCTGTAAAGTATATATTTTCGGAAAGCCTAGGTAGAGGGAAACATTTTGGTTACAATGTCACAATTGTGTACATAACTATCACGTGACAGGTAATTTGCATAATCTTTGAAAAATCGGTTTCCCCCATGTTTTGTTTCAACGCTTAGAGATATGTGGCTGAAATTTGTGTGAATGCAAGGTGTCTTAAGGATCTTCTAAAGTGCGTCATACGTTACACCTTCTTAAACAAGTATTTTTGCCAGAAAAACTTCCAAAGTGGTGAATTTTGCCCTAGTTGATTTATTTAAAATTGTGCTCCAAAAAAAGCAAAGCAAGATATAAATAACTGAGACACTTCTCTGAAGGGCGTTGTGACAGCTTGCATTCCAGCAAGTTTGAGTCTTATATTTTTAAGTATTAAGACAAAATATAGGGAAAACAGATTTTTGAAAGGTTACGCAGATTTCTTGTCACGTGATAGTTATGTAAACAATGATGACAATATGGTTACCGAAATGTTTCCCTATATCAAGGCTTTCAGAAAATGTTTAATTTACGGGGGTTCTGAGCTTATTAATCACCATAGAATTGTCATATTAAAAAGGTCAATTTCTTGTCTTGAAACCTTAATTTAGAGGTTAGCCGCTGATGAAGAGTCTAATGTTGCTGTTGAAAATGATTCCATCGGAAATATTGAGAGCGTAGACTTTGAGCTTCAGTTCACTCAGCGTGAAATGTCTCCCGAGAAAGGCCGGCAGCTACATAGTAGAGTATGTGAACGCAAACAATCTTCGGTTTCACAATAAGCCTAGCAAATTTTCGATCTACCTGCCCTATTCTTTACAAAGTTATTAGAGCAGAATAGTACTTTCTTATAAGGCCATACTGCCCGTTAGATTGATCCTGTGCTTTCCTCGAGCACATGAATAAAAAAAAAACCTGAGATACCAGGCTAATCCCGGTCGCTTGGCTCTATTTGTCTTGGCGCGCGGCACAAGTTACAGCCGGCCAAGGCCATCGAGTTGAAACTCCCCCCCCCCCCACCGATCAACACATGGGCCAACCAGAGTACATTTATTCAATGTCACTTAACCACAAACGTGACACTCGGTTGATTCTATTCCAATTCATTCAGTTTATTTTGTTTTGATATTTGTATGCCCACAAATCAGGTGCTAGTCTAGTCAGACAACAACGCACGGGGATACTCGGAGCAGATTTGGCCGCAAAACCGGCCCACATTTTGATTTATCGCCGATAAACAGGGTAATCCCATCGTTGTTTGACATTTAGATGATGATTTGAGAGCATATGACGCATTTTTCTTGTACACCCAAGCATACGAACTGAAGATGGTTCCAACCCTCAAAACGGACAGCCTGCAGTCGCAGTCCATCAGAAGGTCGATTAAGAATTGTCGGTTGTCCAGTCGGGGCCCTGTTGCATGCTCCATACTCTGGATCTTGCCAAACGGTGAACTCGCCCTTGCTCGGTTTTTTATATATACTACAGTTTTGTAATGAATGATGCAAATAGCAGACCTAAACGACTGTTTTGAGGGCGTGCAAACTTTACACAATGCAATGGTTAACTGAGGTGGCGAGTCTGATTCGACCCCTTTCAATACGCATCACTTCTAATGTTCTTGCCATTTACTCTCACGTTTTGCGTCAGTGCGGTGAACAGATCTACAGCTGTAGTATTTTAGGCGTTATAATGTAGTGTTGTTCATCATGTATTGCAGTTTAGTGAGCTACTAAAGGGTTTAGTCTCACTCATAGAATGTCATGGGTGGGTTGGCTCCATGTCTGGGCATGCTATTCCTGTACAGCACAAAGTGGTTGACCTAGCTCGGCTGCTCAGCTGGTCTTATCACACTGACACTCGACACACCACTCTGCCATGCTGTCATGAAAATACCACTAGGTAAACATCGAATTAACGGCACAAATGTAAACTTAAACCATCCTGGTTCGTGTTGGTTACTGCCCCAAACAGCACATATTTTCATCATATCAACTATCTGAGATCTTCTCGAAGTTGGTACCCAATGTGTTGACTATTGCTCTGAGGGCAGTGCTCCCACATGTCAGCCACATTTGACGTCACGCCATGTGACCAATACGCGGCGAACCTGAACACGGTCTTCACAACTTTCACAGTGAAATAAACTACTATTGAAATAGTTGCCACTACAATGCTATGGATTTTTCGACATAATGAGTATTATTTAATGCAATTCGATTAAGTTCAGACCAAAAAAAAAGGTGAGATATACACGTTAACGCTTCAGTTTATCTCTCTACATCTATTTTCTGTAAATTCCAGCAAAACCGACTGTCACACGCAGCGTCGAGTTTAGCAAACTGATTAGTGACGAGTATCCACAGGCTTGTAGTAGTGTGAATGACATTTTCAACGAGAGAAAAACAAACCAATGAAAAAGTTTCACATATTGCATGTCTGCATTGTGCGATGAGGCCAAACAATTGGACAGTTAACTTAAATCATGTTTATTTAGTCTGCTGCCAAGATTACTATCGGTTGAGCAGAGGGCAAAGTGTTTGGAGGTGTGGTCTCCGTTACTACTTCCAGTGATTAAATTAAATAACCTAGCGAGGATGTCTGGCTTATTCTTCAACTTAGTAACAAGGTTACAGAATTCAGTCACGCACAAATGAATTATAATGGAAATGTTCGTACCTACGTGAACAGCGGAGAAAGAACCAGTTTCCAGCGGTTTCATTTAAATTCCAATATAACATTAACCACTACGATAGAATAATCAATGCCTTTGGAGAACATTTTAAAGTACCCGTTCGAAGCCTTGAGGACCAACTTCTTGTAGGGACCAACGCCTTGTGTGATATTCTGACGATGGTTACCTGGGAATTTAGTCGGTAAGATGTTATATTACTTCAACGACGTTGCTACCTTCTGACGTTTATTTTTCTTGCTGTCTGTCTCAAGATAAACTTAAAGTATGCACAGAAATCATACATAATTATTCATGGAAAAACGGCGAATGAAAACTCTCTTTACCTGGTCAAAGGCGTTTACTTCGCTACAGTAAAAGTTTACGGAAAAATATACGAAACAGAGTTGGCGTTCCTCTTGGATTCTTTTAAATGGTGTTCCTTGTTGAGGACATGTTTTGCCTGCTGACCTATCAAAAGATATCAGCCTTGGTCTTCTACGAAATATTTGCATGGCGTATATTTCAATATAACAATGAATACAAAAACGTAAAACGAACAATAAGGAAACGCAAAGCTGTCGTCTCTTTAATTTAACAACGTCGATATACCTACCACAGTGCAATGTTATGATTCGATAATTTTGTACCGTATATAAACGAGATTTATAATCCAACAAACATACAAAATACGAGACGTTAGAGAAGTGGTTATACTAATACTGACATATCATGCAAGTGTCGCGATTTGAAGTTTATGCTAGTGCATGAGTGTTTACTCTAAAGAAACTTTGTGTAAACATACCTCGTGGCAAGACGTATTACTGGTAAGATTTTTTTCAGTTTTTTTTTCAATTTTTGCGTCTGTCTAAATGTTCTATATGCAAAATCAACCTGTGTCAATCTAACATGCCACTATGCGTCAATAACCTGGTTCACACAGGCATGTTTTGCCAGGCAAAATGTTTTCGACATATCTCGGTCCTACGGTGTACGGGCCTTCGCACGCTTGAGCCCTTCCACCGTACAACCTCGATCCACAACACTCGTACCAAGACCGTAAATATTATTATCAGGCTTATATTGTCTGACCGTTTTTGCCAAACGGACACATTTTAATCTAAAAGATCGCCCTTAAAATATGTGTACGATTTACAAAGTCTTGTCGACTGTTTAAATTGACGATAAATCAAGCTCAAACAACCAGGGTTAACATCAGTAACGCTGAAATATTGCCACATTGTATCTTGCATTCCAGAAATCTGAAAACAGTCACAAACGTACGCAAGGTCTGCGATATTAAATCAATTTAGTGTCATTATGAACATTTCAATATTATGCTATTAAATTCACTTCGAGCATATAACAGTAATTATATTCTAAGATGGTCTTCATGTATATGTGACTAGCAGTATGTGCTACAGCAAAGTATGATTTCACCGTTACCTGATGATGTTAATGGGTAATGTTTTTCCTCAGGCAGCCACCATCATCTCCCAAACTTTCTATTATCATGTTACGTGTCAACTTTGACCCAGTCGTGTTTGCAATATTTATTTATGACTTGATATTGATTTATAATATACCACATTTTTCACTGCGTATCTATATCTTGGCAGGGTGATCACATTGTCAAAGAGACTGGATATTTACCTATGATAGCGAAATATTAAACCTCTGTTATGTTGTCATAAAAAAGAAGGCATTATTATACAGATCATTGTCAACAAGAGTAATAAAAATAAATTAATTATGTCAATAAAATAGTTAAAACCACTAAACTCTGGTATTATCCCTTAATTTTTAAATAAGGTCCGATAGGATCTAAATATTTTTATTTTATATACAGGGAGGTTTGTAATGTTTTCAAAAAATGACAGTATTGATGACCGTCAGGTGTAAATGCTAATAATGTAGATTCAATATACTTATTCAGAAGTGACTTTCAATGGCAGTGATTTTCTTCTATCTGATCTAATATTTGTCATACAAATAAGATAGAATGACTACAATAAAAGCAAACGTTCAAGAGTAATTATCGACCAGCTGCAGACATGTCTACTCTCATGATATTAATGCAGAGACCAAGAAACGTTAACTACGCTTGTATTTCAGGTTTTTCAGAACATCTTTAGGAAAAAAAACAATTAATGTTGATTGTACCACAATACAACATTCACCTATTAATTAAGCAATAATGCACCCCCTCCCGGCCCATAATGGACGAAAGCAAACTTTGCACGACATAATGTACGAGGCGAAGCCGAGTACATTATGAAGTGCAAAGTTTGCTTGAGTCCATTATGGGCCGGGAGGGGTGCATTATTGCTATTATTTTATAGTTTTGGCAATGCCAGTGAATTTGTAGTTGTAGAAAACGAATAAAAAGGAAATTTTAACTGAGTTTGAAGCCAGTGATCGTCGTCCAGCATGATCGGCCCTGATTCCACACTGCACAGTGCACTGCACTGAACACGCACGTTCAGCACAAAAAATGACCAGCACTTTCACGGTTCATTTTGAATTGGAAAACAATGTATTTTCGAAGGAAATGAAAAGTAACTGCATCCCTACCGTCTATATCAAACTTAAAACATCACCTTTAAATATCATGCCATTCAAAAAGTCGACACGGTGAAATGCCAGAGATGGAGAAAACGGAATGTTCATGCATCGACATCAGTATGATCAGCGAGCTGCATGGTATCAGCTGATCAATACGATCATTATTGTGTCGCTAGTAGTACAGCATTCATTGCTAACGATATCAACAGAGTTCAACATTGTTATTCAAATGTTTATATTTCAATAATAATTGTGTCTATAAATTTAATTTTCGATGGCTTCTTGAGAAGAGCTATTTTATTTTGGCGAACGACAGAACTTGACTTAAACGGGTACTTGAAAGGTACAGTTGACAAACATACTAGAGGGTTTCGGTACCGCCGCGATATCGAGAACAAAGCAAGGTAAAATCACAGACATGGAGAAAAAACGATGAATGAAAGTTGTCTCCGATTACAGTCAATGCATCAGAATTAGGTGGCCGAGATGTTAGATCAACGGAGAGTCCACGGTCGTCATGATTGTTGGTAGTAGCTGACCTTGGACCGAGACTTTGAATGGCTCCGTAGTATGTCCGTAGACACTTCCGGTTTTTTACATCCATGATGACAGCAAGCTGCCGTTGTTGGGTCGTTTACGGCTGGTTCGAGTAGCCTTTCACGCTTGCATCGTTTACATGGCCACTGACATGCATAATATGCCATGTGTCAAACCCAGTATCGTCTAGGAGTTTGCAAACGTACTGAGTTCTGTTTCACCTATACGGCAACGAAGCGAACCATGTTGTAAACAAACGTAGTAATACAACCAGCGAATGCTGAGCGCCAGCCAGACAGACGACAAATGCGTGCGCGATTATCAAGATTTATAGTTTTGTGTATTACATGGTTTATCCGATATTTTCCCTCCTTTTAAATGCGAAGTTTTAAAAAAAAAAATTGCTCGGTGTGGGGCCGCAATGCTGAATAATGGAATACATTATCAGTAATAATGTATGGATATGACGTCACAAAATTCACTGGTATTGACAAAGCTATAATATAATATGTTTTAATGTGAAAGAAACGCTCTTAAGTTAACTACATCAAATTAAAGAGAGTACTTTTGAGAAAGCACAGATAATTTACATACATTTCTAGATGTTTCTTAAAGAATGAAATTGGACAATCATAAGCTTTTGAGAACAGTACCTAAATCTAAGGAGCGCAGATACTTTTTTTCTCGAAAAGTCATTCCCCTTAGGTAAATATTTACGTTCCGTTTTGATTCAGTCAACTGTCAATGGGGCACATGCCAGATTTATCCGTAGCCATAGGTTGCTAAGAAATAATTGTCACATTACAATATACATGGGGTATCTGGTCATTTGTTTACTAATTTTGATATTTCACCTCTCCTGTAGAGATATTACAATGTAGTTATTAAACTGATAAGTGACATGGATAGTCAATGTAGAAATGGTATATCGACTAATTCAAGTGACGTTGCTGTTCATCATACAAAGAGGTGAGTCATTGACAGTAACACTGTCTGACTGTTTATATGTCTTCCTTTCCTAGCAATTTACCTCAACAGTGTATGTGCATGGAGGTTTGTATGCCATTCACATTGCTAACGTAAACTGGTAATTTTTTTTTCAGTCGACGGGTCAATGTCATGGGCGGTAACACCAGTAGATACTATCGCAAAAGAAGGACAACAGACGACGATATTCTGTAAAGTCAACACAGACGGAGAGCAGCAACCAGTAATTACGTGGATAATTAATCCTGAGCAATCAGGTCATATATTTGCTCAAGCAGGTGTACGAGTCGATGAATGTTGTGACATCACTGGTGACATATCCAATGGTGAGAATAATTTACTCATCAAGAACACAACGAAAGCTCACGATGGAGTGTGGCAGTGCCTGGTTCCTGGGTTAGGAAAGAAGAATGCAGTACTCACTGTTATAGGTATGAGTGACATTTTCATTTCACACATTGCCTGCATTACTTCTTATTCATTTTCTATTACATCCTTAAATATTTGTTTTATTCGATTAACTATGCATGTCCTGACAATCAAACGTAATTTGGGTAGTATAAACGCACAAAAAGTGAGCCAAAAAATATTCCACCCGAAGGCAAATGTTGACTGGACGTGAGTAACTTGCGAATAATAACTTTTTTGAAGAGAACATGAAAGCTTTTCCAACACAGATCGTTAGACAAGACTCCATCAACACACAAGCTTTTTCTGGGTGGTTTGGACCACGTCTATTAATATTCATATGTTACTTAGTCTAAAAGTTTTTGCCGTGTGGCGCATTGCAAGGTATGTAAACTTGAGCAAAAAGCTATACGTCAATGTCAGGGGCGATGACACCCGTAGACGCTATGGCAAATAAGGGAAAACAGACGACGTTGTTCTGTGAAAGTCAACACTGGGGAGGAGAATTCCATTCGTGAGGTGTATGAGACACGTGATTGTTCTGTTGTGCTACATCCTTCGTCCAAAAGTAACTTCACCGACAGCCTCAGATTTTCTGCTTTCGTTGTATCTATAACTTGCTAATTTACTTGTTGGCCTTGAAACTCCAGAGAAGGGCAAGTTCTTGAGAACAAATTTCGGCTTCCCCAATCAATTATTCCGGTAGAATGACAGTGAAGAGTAAATCTTGTTTCAACATTTCATGAAGTTGCAAAATGTGTTTAAAAAGGGATTTAAAGGAAAAACATTCGATTATATAATGGATCTATATTGTCAAACTTCTGTTTTTGGTAAAATTGTAATGATCGTGTGAGATCGACTGATCTAAAAAAATAGTTAACAATCTATCTATCTATCTATCTATCTATCTATCTATCTATCTATCTATCTATCTATCTATCTATCTATCTATCTATCTATCTATCTATCTATCTATCTATCTATCTATATGTTTTTGTCTAACACTATTATGTATCTCTGGGAAATTATCCGTCACACTGTGAATGCAAAATTGATAGGTCTTCAAAAGTATTTATTTCTGCCATATGTAATTCAGACTGGAATCGCCTCAGTAAGAGTTTCCGTTTTTGGAGGAAGCATATGTATAAAATTTAATTCTTTCTTTCGCAAGTTATTGTTTCTCATTATCTCTGATTCCTTTTTCCTTTAAGTTTTTCATCTTGATAAAACTGTCCTTTTTTGTGTAATGCTGCTGGAGGCATTATCTGAAATAAAATATTTATAATAATAATGAATATATATATATATATATATATATATATATATATATATATATATATTAACCCTGTTTTACGTCATCAATCGGAATGTTTTGCCTGCACTGGTACAGTTAAGGGATGCACGCCGTGACAAAGGCAGATTTGTCACGCTCTCATGAAATTTTTACACTAACGGGTGACCCGATAAATCCACACATGGAAATATACGTGTCCAACGAAATTTCAAATCGCGAAAGCTTTAGCTCTTCCAAAGAATCGAATGTTGTACCTTCGCTTCAATGGCTCAGTAACGTCGCAGCTCCGGTCGACTCGTTAGGCTAAATGTGGATGTCGTACCTGGCGATGCCGGTTGGCGGTAAACCCGAAAGCTATACCTCAACGTAAGTTCAACTTAATAAACGACTATCGTATAATCTTCCTGAAAGCGACATTGAAGGTGCAAGCGTCAAATCAGTCGACGAACAAAGATAAATATCCTTATTCACACACAAAATTCCGTGAATTCTCGATCGGAATCAAACCTGCAGCACAGGTCTGTAGCAAAGGAATAAACTGTCGAGTTGTAGCCTGAACTCTGCAGAGCGGCGCTATGAATAGATTACCATAAGTTAATTCGGACAACAGAACATTGTTTCCGTCAAGTACCAAATGTTGGATGTATACATTGGCTAGATATGTGTCACTGCGTACAACAGCGTCGTTAACATTAAAACATTGACGACTGAGATCGGGATTGACGAGTTGACACAGGCTGAGACCGGTGATTGCAGCGTTGTGCCCACAAGCATACTGCGCGTCATCGAACGAAATCTTTCGGGCTCGTAAAGGTCGTAAACTTGTAATATTTTAAGTGCCACGGCATCGCTCAAAATGTATCACAATATCAGCTTGATTGGATAATTATATGAATGGAGGTACCTGTAAATTATTTGCATATCTCCTGAGTTATGGGCCGCTTTAACTATAAAAAGAAAAAAATCCAAGCAAATAAACATAAATCGCGAAAAAATAAAATACAATTTTTGGCAATAATTTTTATCCATCCAAATCAAACGGAAATTAAAAAGTGTATTCATGTGATAAATATATTATCCCCTGCATTTTTTCTTTGCTTGACGTCATTGTATACACGTGTATAAACGTATGTGTGTGTCTCGCTCTCTGTGTCTATGTCCCTGTGTATGTCCCTACTCCTTGATTTGATTTAGCTGTCCTCTTCCATAACGTAATAATTGATTATTGCTCTTTTTCGTCGTTAATTTAAGGGTCAAACGAGCCAAGTTTTTTCCAAATAAAAAAAAATTGGTCCGAGAAACCAAGTAATTGTCGGAAGTAGTATAACATTGGGATGCAAGACAGAGTTAAATCTACCATCGTCTGCAAAACTCCTTTTGATGAGAGATAACACGAATGTAAAGGAAGTCCACCACAATCAGTTATCACACACTGTGTCAGTAGAGATGGAAGACCATGGTGCTAATTTTAGCTGTAAACTGGAACATGGAGATACATCCTTTGTATTTAGAGACATAATTACATTTGATGTACAATGTAAGTGCTTGCTAAATTTTTGGTATTTTCATTAATATACTGCTAATCAGTGCTCACAGTACTCGCAGTTTTATCTTCAATCACATTTTCTGTATTCAAGCGCATAAGCACCTCTACTTCAAACCCTTGTCTGTAAATTTGATGTCGATATTGTTCAGCCCTTACATTCTGAGATACTCTTAAATTCCCCAAAAGACGTTCAGTGACCCAAGGAAATCCGGCATCTGTTGGCCATCCTACGGATCATCACATTTTTCAAGAGCAGTGTTGTCCTTCTTTATTTTCTTATAATACTGGTATCCTTATATGGGAGTTGCATCAAAGTTTACTGAAGTTTTATCCAAGATGAGGACATTGAAAAATCGACCAACACATAACACAACAATGAATCAACATTTTTGGGAGATAAATGAATCAACCCCGAACTTCATTAATAGTATATGCAAGAGAAACAATCATATATATACTATATGATTTCCTCTCAACTTTACGCCCTAGACTTTCTTTTCAATTCTGTTTGTAATTTTTAAGCGGACGAGCGATGAGGAAATGCCACACGTAGCAGAGTATGCAGAAGTATGCAGGTGTTTATCTATTCCAATGAAATACAGTATCTAGCCGGTCCGAACGTAAACTTAAAAGTATGATTTGCAGATGCCAGTTTATAAGTGTGTATAAATTCCTACAGAATAATAATATTATAAAATAAGATAATTTCTTTGTATCAGTAGCGTAAGGGTATAAAACTTCCAGTGCGAAGGAGAACATATAATTGAAACTCGATGCATATATATATGTATGTATATATATATGTATGTATGTATGTATATATATATATAT
>LD347168.1:42785-68306 GCA_001465055.1 Ptychodera flava | reverse complement strand
TGTAGATTAGACATTAAACATATATTTGTATACAGTTTGAAGTTCATTGATTTTTTTTAATTATATAAACAGAAATTTATCCTTCGAAACATACATCAATTATCAACTCAGTAATTTTTCCGATGGGGCTTTCATAAGGTCTTTACAGCAAGTACTATTATATTAGACTGCATACGTGAAAATCGAGAGATCAAACAAGTGTTACTGTCCTTATATAAGACGTTTATCAATTTTGTAGGCTGATAAAATAATGTTTGGAACCTTTTTTGATTGATAGAAGGGAACACACTGCCATTATTTATATCAATGTTGTCTTAATTTACAGGTTGACTGTATAAAAAACTACACAGTGAACGGGCGGTGCCTTGGTTTGAGGTTATGTCAAAGTTCAGACTTACTCTGCAGTATATCACTATGTCGTGACCTTTGACATTAATTTGTATTTATTCTAGGTCATATCGTGTTTCTTGCAATTTTAAGCTTCAAAATGCAGTCGCCTTCGACAAGCTGAAAGTAATTGTGTTTGACATTGCAATATAGTAAAAGAAATTAGGTCTGCCTAAAATGCTAACTTTATGGAGCAAGTCTTGATGTGTAAATTAATATAAGTGAGAAACAGATACCGTGAGTTTAGCTTTCTTTTGTGTGATGGATTGTTCATGAAAATATAAAGAACTGTGTTTTCACATTGCTTTGCTACTGCCATGAAACAAAAAATTAAACATTTTCCGTAGCTCTATTAATTAGGTCTCAATATCTTTCAATTTCCTGATAAATGATATCAGGGGGCAAAAATGGCAACTATATATGCGCCATGCATAACCATCTAGGGACTTTCAAAAAATTGAATGTGAAAAAAATGATATAGAAGAATTTAATACTTTTTGTTTTTATTTCGCGAGAAACATGGCCTCTCTTTCAGTGCACAATATATATGCTTTCAAATGCTCGAAGGCAAGCAGTCGTTGCTTTCATCCGAAACCAAATAAAGGACCAACCATAAATTACAATGGCGACCTAATTTATGGCTAAACACACAAAATTAGATAGCAGGTAGAAGTATGATAGCCCGGATTTTATCGTTATCCTATCCATCCATCTATCAAAATACTTTTATCGAGGCAAAGCAATATTATAGAAATATCATGTTAAGTCGGAAAAATACCAAAGTCTGAGCAGACAGGTTTAGTTCCATTTAGTTCCATTTTATCTTAAAGAGAAATGAAGGTCTTTCTTAGCTTATGTTCATAATTATTTGAAGAAAAATAAAAGTACATGATGTCTCTAATGTTTGATTCAGTGCATCGGAAGAAGGAAAGAAAGGAAATGTTAATCTTTAGCTACCACAATTTAAGAATATTGTTCAAGAGTGAGTCAACCATAGTCTGTCTTTCGAACATCACATGTGAAATAGAAATTTAAATTTGTATAAAAAGATTGAATATTGGCGATGACAAAACTACAATGGATATCATTAATCTGTCTCAACCCGCTGTAACATGTTGTGAGGTGCCAAACGGAAACGATTAAACTCACTCATTAACCGCGTCGATCTAGGTAACCTTAACTAGCAACGCTGTCTTTTGAGATTGTATAAGGTTAATATGAAATTTATGCCGGTCATGAAATATAAATGATAAGCTAATTTTATATCCTTCGGAAAAAATGAAAATACAATCTAACCCATTGTCGTCTGCGACTGTTGGGGGTTAAAGATAACGTTATCAACGAAATGCACTGCACGCCTGATAATTTATTTTAGATGAAACTTTTACATCGCGACAAAAAGTAATATCACTTTACTACCTCGCCCGCATAATCATTATATTTCCCGCAAAAAGGACAGTTCTTTTTTCTAATGGTTAATACGAGACTGTCATTGACGTAGATTACAACAACAAAAACAAAGACAACAACAAATATATATTATAAATAAGACGGTACGGTATTGTGATGTCTTGATAAAAGTAAAGGAGAAAGCACTATTTCAAGTATTTGATATTGCTAATTTAAAGAATTCAGTTAGTGCTTGTATATAGGTGGTATGTTATCTTTATGAAGATATTTAATTATTTGCGCAGTGTTCTTCAATGCTTACTCGATTTAACCAGACACACTGAAATGAAAACCAGACCTACATACATCCCAATTACACTTTTTCTAAACCCTTTCAACTCAATTAGAAAGTAGGAAAGGTTTAATCTATGTAACCACGAAAATATATATTTGCTGAATTCACATTGTTATATTAGCTTGATATTTTACACAGTCATATAATTAACAAGAAACACAGTGCACTGTGGAGATATATCCTGGAGATTACACATTAAAGATATTCATCTTTATATGGTATAATAAAGTCATTCTGATAGTAATTTTGCTTGCAATAAGGTCACTCTTCTGTGATATTTACATTGACCCCCAAGCGAAACATGCTTAAGGAATAAACTTAGTAGTTTATCTATTTGGGCCTATATGAGGATTTCATAGCAAGATCAATGTTATTAGTATGTACACATTAAGAGATAGATACAGAAAACACTTGTAACTTTACTTATTGTAAAAAAAACACATTCGTTATTTTTTTTTAGTCTGGGAAAATAATGTTTGGTACCGTATTATCCTACCAAAGGTTAGACGCTACAAATTTGACATCAGCGTTATCTTGAGTTTCTGGTTGAGAGTTTAAACATAACACTATTAACCGCCCGGTGCTTAGGACTAAGTTCAGGATGTCAGAGTGCAGGTTAAGTCGGTAGCAAGTCAATCTAAAGTGACATGTTACATCTCCAATGTTTCTGGCATTTTCCGTCTTTAATATTTTATAGTACCCTACTTATTGCAGGCCGTTCTGTTTGACAGAACAATTTCGTATTCGAAATGAAGTCTACCTAAATTTATCTAATTTATCTGAGTATAGATACAAAGAGGTGAGGACGAAAGTCTTGTATGGCTCTTTTTTTCATGTGACGGAGTATTTTACGTATGAAAGAAACTTAATCCTTACATTACTTCCTTAAGGCACTGTAACTAATATGTAAACTTTTCATAGCCCGATTATTTATTCATTCAATTCCCTAATAGATAATATCAGTAGCGATAATTGTCAATCTGTATTCGCACAGTATGGTCCAGGCTTTTATAAGGGTCTGTATAAATTTAACAACCAAAACATTGATAGTAAAGCAGTTAGTTCTAAGTATTTTTCTTCAATGTCAAAACATCTATATTGATACAATAAGGAGAGAAACGTATGATTGCCTGGTGACAAAACAAGATATGTTTAGGACCCTAAAAATCCCACCCAGGGAAGAAAAACTTCAGACAGTCATGGATTTAGACAATGATTTTGTTTTGCACTCTGAAGAAACTTGGAACCCTTTACTATATGTCTATTTTCAAATACGAAACGGCAATAAATATTTTCTCTCGTCGCAAAACCAAAACTGCCAGTGCTCATGACGGTAATATTGATGATTTTGATAATATTTATGATACCATCGCCTTCGGCAAGGGCATCATCAATATTACCGCTATGAGCTCCATCCCTTGGGTGGGTAACAAATCGTGATCTTGCCCTTGCTGGCGTGTGTTAATATTTGACTAAATTCAGAAGCTGTAAATACTTAAAACAGTTATGTTCACAGACACAATTGTGGTTAGAGGTTAGAACGAAAGAGTGCCAATCATTTTAACCAGACTGCCACAGTTAATATAAAAAATCCATCATATAAATCCCATTCATTACTTGGTTTCTAAGAATTCTTGAGAGAATATTTATAAGCGTTATGCTACTACATCAATACTGTGAGTAAAGTATGAGCAAAGTTCCGACGTGGCACTCCTGCATATGTCACAGGTCATGACCTCTGAGCTACTGATCTACGAGATCTCAGGCTGTAGACATCACCTGTTGAAATAAAACACATTGATCCATATTCCAAAATTTTGACAGTATTGTTTTTGATAGACCCAACTCTTATTTTTATAATAGCAATTTTGGTAATTTTTTCAAACGGATATTTATGACAGTAAAAATTTAATATATGTTGCTCCCCCCCAAAAAAATATAACGATAATAATTTCGTTTATATTGATGAGAATGTCTTTCGTAGCTCAGCTTGGCTGAAGAACACTAAATGTACTTGTAGACTTTATTTAAAATAATAACATTTTTAATTAAATACACCCAAGGAAATACATGTCTAATACTATCCCTATATTTCAAGGGTATTATCTACCAATTAGTCTATTAATTATTTATTATTTGCAATCATGATCTTCTCATTCCCCTTACTCTCTCTTCTGCGTTCGTTACTACTGGTAACAAGTTACTTCTTTACAGACTCTCCCATCTTAGTATCTACAGTGATGTTGAAAGTTGTCCAATTCATACTACATGTTAAGGGACTAGTCAACTATTAAAGTAAACTATGTCATCGATGAACCATCAGAACTGAGTTTTGAAGTTTCACAGGGCTTTGTCCTTGGCCTTCTTTTGATCACCATCCAAATTGATTGACTGATACAGTGAATTGCATTGAAGCATTGGCATTAGACGAACTAGACATATTGTCTAAATCGAGCTGTTGCCAACACTGTCGGGTGCAATTAACAGCTAAGCGGTAACATGAGTTGATCATAACACATCAACTCTTCAAAATTTGAAACATTGTCTAACAGGAGGTCAGACGTAGTCTAAACAAAACCACCACATATGTCCAAGCACTGTCCGAGTCATATCACTTGCTTTAAGGTGTAGTTGTTTTGACTACATCTGACCTGCTGCAAGACAATGTTTCAACTTTGGCGGAATTGATTTCTCTGTGATCGACTGGAATTACTGCTCAGCTGATAATTACACCTGGCGGTTTTGGCAACACCTCGATTTAGACAATGTGTCTAGTTCGTCTAATGCCAATGCTTCAAAGCAGTTCACCGTAAATCTAATTCACAAATATGTTGATAACCTCCACCAGTCTGCAGACAGCAAACAACTATATATTTATTTACCCATCGTGACTCTCCTGTAGCCATGTCCCCTGTCGAAACATATTTTAAATATTCATGACATCAAAGAATGGATGAGTCAAAATAAACTCCAGCTCAACGATTCGCTCAAGCTTGACTGTGCACCTGATTCAGTTAAAATTGGCAACATGAGTTCTACTGTTATCGCACCCGTCTCATCTGCCCCAATTTTGGCAAGGTCTTTGACCGCATAGGTCTTTGTCAGCATATTGACAAGGTCTTATTCCGCATATTAATTCACGTCCAAATCAATATACAGACTTCTCCGCCGGATTTAATATATACGAGGCTACATCAGCATGCCGAACTTTTATATATGTAACTTTGACAGCTTAACTTGACTATTGTAATTCACTTCTATATGAACTCCCAGATAACAAAATAGGCATGTTACAACGACCTCAGCAAGAATACTATCACACGCACCAGAAAATTTAGGCCGATCACCCAAGTTTCCATCCATCTCAACTTGTAATCAACTATCGCAGGAGTAATTACAAATTTATGGTGTTAACTTTCAAGGCTATTCACAATTCCTTCTTGCATCTTGCATCTGTGATTAACTCAAGCCATATCTTCAAACGCGTAAACTCCATTCATCCATCAAGAAACGTTTAATATGTACAACCCACAAAATCATCACCTATGGTGGCCGTACATTTCCCTACGCTGCATCTAAACCAAGAACGCATTACCACTCGACTTTGGAAAATCCCCTCACTTGGAAACTTTCATAAGCAAACTGAAGCAAACATTTTCTTCAGAACAGACTGTGTGGTTTAGAAATTGAGCACTATAGAGAAAAACACTGTTCTGGCGCTATATAAACTTTGCTGGTAGATAGATTGATCGATCGATTGCTCATGAATCTGCACCTGAATCATCCTCTTTGAAACAGAACTGAAAATAAGAGACTTCAACTTTGTACTTTTGTATCGAAAAATGATTGAATATCAGCGATGGCAAAACTACAATAAATATCGTTAACCTGTCTCAACATGCTGTAACATGATGTCAGTTGCCAAACGACAACAATTCGCTCATCAGCAATTTTGATTTGGGATACCTTGAATTACAATCCCCTCTACTAAGATTTGTATGTGGCTTGAATTAAATTAATGCAGACCATTTAATTTATTTTCGTCAGTTACTTTATTATCTCTATCGGTGGATATGAAAATAAAATTTCACTTATATTGTCTACGACTGCAGGAGCTTAAAGATAACATTATCAATACAGCGCATTTAAGTGTGACAATTTAGTTTCGATGAAAATTGAAAACACCATGATAAAAAGTAATATTTATTTTATAACCTCGACTACATAATTATTATATTTCTTGCAAACATGGACAGCAGGTTGTGTAACATGAGGATAAAGTTTGTATATAATCTATTTTTAGTATGCACTTAGTTTCAATGGAGTCGCGCGACGATTTAAAAAAAAAATAACACAAATCACACAACGTCATATTATTATCAGGACGCCATTGTGGCATCCTAAACTATAGTTCTCTTTTAATTGATGAATAGCGGTTGAAGAAGGCACAATATGTATCTTTAGCTCTGAGATAAACCAGCAGGAGTCAACAATAAATAATTTAAGATTCATTAAAATCTTAATACATTTATCTCTCACACGTTAGACATTAAGTGATACTTTTCTTACGACGGCATGTTTAGTTATATGTATGTGCAAATTGAGGGTAGGGATAAAAATCCAGCACTAGGCGACATTTGTCAAAACACAAGTAACAAAATTTCGTATGTTACAGTCATCCAGATACTAGAACAGTTTCAAAAATCTACCAGGAACGCATAACAACCAGGATGCGACAAGGACGACAAACATGTCAAGTTGCAATCTTAAACAGTCTTATTCTATATCTACGTTCAACTCGAAAGGACATGACATAAGGTATACAGAAGTGTATGGATTCAGATGCACTCAAAATCGCTGATTACTTATACGTTTAAAATGTCAGGCTTATAATATATATCGAGTAATTATATGCCTGTGATGCAAGGTTTGTGTCTTTTGCATTGTTTAAAATAAATGAAAACAAACAGCAAACGAAATATTAAAATTCCATAAGATTGCGCAAAATAAAACGTCCTAGCAGCAGGAGGTTACATTATGTCGTGAGAATGTCCCATGAATATACGTGTTAGATAGGGCATTGCTTATGGGCCCCTGCCTTTAAATACCAAATATTTGCAAACCTGCGACATAGTGACATTGATAGACCTGGGGTCTCTAATGGGTGCCTGTATAGAATGAAGTAAATCCTCTGATGTCGAAGACATAGTTTTTACAACACTGACATTTTTATTTACAAAAAATAGAAGAGTTGGTCATATAGCGGTATCACAGTGACCAAATGTTAAAGTTCAACATTGTAGTTAGTCATTATGTCGATAACATCAGTAAAGTGAAGTAGCTACATGGGTTAAAGGTGGTTATGTAGCCCTTCCACTATTAATCTGCCGTTACCTTCGACATGTCACATCTCACCTTAATCATCTCCTGTTACGGCTGTCTTTCCATGTCAGGTTTATATTAAATCCCCTCTGACAAAATGAAAACAACTTGAATTGGCTCGTCAAAATTCAAGCTCTGACCTAAGCTCTAAAAGCTATGCAATTATCTAAACAAATGATGATTGCAAATTTAATATATCGCAGTGTACCATTTGGCTTCTTCTGACCCATTACATTTAATTTAAGAAATGGATTGATTCAAAAAGGCTATAGAAACCTGTACACTTGTAAATGTTGTAAAATGTTATGTACCTTCTAATATATTGTATCTATTCCATACTTTCTAACCATTTGCGAATAACAGTAGTGTAGACATTTAGATACACTGAAAATCTCGAATTAATTATGTTAATGATGTTATTTTATAACGGGAGAATTATTGTGACGCACTTGTGACGTACGTTTGGTGTCCATTTAATCTTATGATTTTCATCGTTAAAAACAATAGTAAAATAGGTAAGCAAATAAAATCTCATCAACTATTCGCGTACAAAAAACTGTAAATAACTAGCTGTTTTAAATGACGAATCCTAGCAGACGTAGGCTACCCATTTCCTAAATGTCCCAGGACTCAAAGAAAGTTGAAAATATACGTTACATATCAAACTCTTTTTTGCATATACGTTTATTGACGAAATGGTCGTTAATGGGTGTCAGTTTAGAATGATATATTTCACTTGATGTTTAAGACAAAGCGTTATCATTTATTAAAGTTTCGCTCACAAAGTTATCTCTTTCACACAGCGGCATTATTTATCCGCCGAAGCAGAAACTAAAATACTAAATTCAACACCGTCGTGAGTCGTTATTTTGATAACATCAACAAAGTGAGTAGCTAAAAGGTTGAGAGACACTTACATCGCTCTGTCGCCATTAATCATTCGTGACCTTTGACATATTACATTTAATCTTCAGCTTACTCTGTTACTTCCATGGGAAGTCTTTATTCATTTTCCCTTGACAAACACCCACCATTCCATTTAACACAATACTGATTTGTTGGATATATTGTTTTAAACGGCACCAATTTTCTGAAGCATGTGTTGCGCTGGTCTGTTTGTTAATCGCACACGTTCAATCATTAACATACAATGTACACAACGTTGTTGAACTTAGGTCACAGTGGGGTTTCTATTGTATACAAACATTCAAGTTCCTGACAGCTTGGGCCTCTACTGGGCTTTTCCAACAACAATGTGATTTCGAAATGAATGATGTTTGCAATTAAGAGTCAGAGTGCACAAGTTGGTTACCCCTGACCCATACAATTAAAACCAGAATTTTATAAGAAAAGTATGAAATGATTTATAAATGAGAGATGCATGTAATGCATAAGATGATGTTCAATTTTTAATTTTTGAATGTTTTATTGTAATGTCGACCAAATATTCCTTAGGGGCTTTATCAATGATTCAGTATTCAATAACATACACAATGTCACTGGAACGTGTATTTTGGATTAATATCAAACTAGTGGAGAGCAATAGTATACCCAAGCAGCGTATATACAAAGTCCGCAATGTTTTAATATTCACAGCTGACAGTTTAATATCAATTGCATAGAGTATTGCATAATAAATTATTCCCGAATATTAATTTCTGAATGCTTTGTGTTTTGATAGTGTTCTTCTATTTGCAAGCTTTCCTGTCTGTTAAATATCTGGATTAATTAAATTTGTAGACTATATAATGTTCCTTTGATATTGAGTAAGATACCAAGCTCCACATTAAACCTGACAACAATACACATATGCTTCCGTTACAATGGTGATAATATTGTGGCTCAATTAGTCAAAACAAAAGAAAAAAACTCAACCTGCTGGGCGAACGCAATAAGGAAAAGATGGCCAAGGGGCTCTTTACGATGTATATTTTAATATAAATAAAGAAGAACAATGTCTCATAAACATATCAGTATTTTAAAGGAAATAGGATATTGCATTGCGGATAAACAAAGAAAGAAAAACCCACCACTATTGTTACTCTAAGCTAATAACATTTGATTATGTTGTCACGTCATGACTGTGAATAAATCATCATCATCTTAGGTCTAATAAGGGTAATGATCTTCGATCCGTGTCACATATTTCTATATTTCTGGTTTAACAATGTTAGCAGTTATGTACTTAATCTGAGGAGACATTGTTTACAGAGGTTAATTCGTATGTAAAGGCCGATTACTTGAAGGACATGTGGTCAGGTTCAAACAATTCTTTATCGATGAAAAGAACTTTATGTTTCTCCAGGCAAAATACAAAATGTAGATTGGTTCTAGTGACATAGTGCGAGAGAAAATATAGACATGTTCACATGATTATTCCATGGACGTGGTTATTTTGGTCATATATGTTTGAAGAAATATGCGATAAGATGATGCCATGCATCTATCTTTACTCATTGCTTTTGCAAGTCGCAAAATTTGAATAGAATCGTGAAGATGGTAGAGAAGTATGGTGTATTATCATATACCTATGCCCTATATTGTGTCTGTACTGAGTTCAGTGACATGATTTATCATGTTGATTTGCATGTCAATAAAGTGATACGCCTTGTTGATTTACATATGAAAGGAATGATCAGTGCGTCTTTCTTTCATTCAATTGAATATTTGCATATGAAAAAGTGATACGACCTGTTGATTTACATAACAAAGCCGGATACGGCCTGTTGATTTGCATACCGGACTACTTACATGGTGGCGCCCTAATCAAAACAAACCATGGCGCCCGTTTATGATTTTGTCCTATCATGTCCTATCTCCAAAAGTGGCAGGGTTTTGAATCATAGGGGAATGAAGGGTAACTAAATAAAACACATGTGTCGATATCGGATTAACCTGCTAGTAGTGCTACAAATTTGAACAAAGAGCAGAGCATCACACCGTACGGGCACTGACAGATCGATGACAGTCCAGCTGTTTGCATGAACACAGACGCGCAGACGACAAGCAAAAGTGCTACCGGACATGTCGGAGGACCGGCAAATTCAAAAGCCCAACTTTCAAAAATATCATGTATTCATGGTAAATGCGGTCTGGAAAATAATACCAAACACAACTCTTGCATGTACCGTACCGATTCGGTAGATATCCTACATGTTTGATGACAGATTTCAAACATATCTCTGCTCAACCGTAAAATTATTGTCAATGAGCCAGCTGATAGATTACGTCAGACGCTAGTATATCAATCCGCCTTAGCAAGATGACTCAAATAAATGTTGTCCATCAAGAAAAAACACTGTGAAACGTATCATATACGACATTTATTCATTCAATTACGTGGGCATAGGTATATGATAAAGAGGTTATCCCTCGATATCACCTCTTGGTAGGGTCGTAAGAGGTGATATCGAGGGATAACCTCATATTATTAAACAAATTATTAACTTTCTTGACTAGTGGTAATCCGATTAACCCTAATTAGTGTTAAAACGAATCTATTAATATTTAACAGTAACTGCCTTGCATCGTTCCTTTGTAAACAAACAAGAACCATAGACGTGGTAAGAAGACAACAATTGCCTTCAACAAGATAATTTTGTATTGTCGAGCAAAGAGAAAGCGGTGGAAAAAGATGTACTTTTTCTTTTATTAGTGTATAGTCGTGATAATGTGAATATCATAGATGTAAGACAATTGTCTGATAATTTTAGTCGTGTGTCGTGTACACTTGTCTTCTGTTAAACATATAGGAACGGATGAGAGAAAATTATATTACTGAAGACTGTTTCAGACATTGTATGTTTTAAAACACATGACATTTTCTTATTTGCATGATGATAATTGAAGGCTATGTCTATATTTCTAAACAATTTATTGCGTTTAGGAGAGGACTTGGTTAAGACTTAAAACACGGAACAATGGTATCTGGAAACTTCAAGGATATGCCCGCGGCAAAGCATACAGATGAAGATGGTTGTATCTTACGTTGATGTTTGCAATCTGCTGATCATTAAGGGGTTCGTTGATTAATCGAATGAAGCCTTGGAGAAGGTTTCAAATCCCCCTTTTAGTTAAAGTCGTTTAATCATTATGATTATGTTTTAAATTGTCACTCACATATTAGTGCCTTGCATGTTAGCTATTTTTAATTTTTTGGCCTTTTACATCAGTCAGCTGTAATACAGGTGGCCGTCTATATTGGTGACATTGAAACGGCAAAAAAAATCAGGTAACGATACTGTGCAAAAAGGATAACCTGCTTTGTCCTTCAAGCAGTCTATTTTAGGTGCTTACTGTCACTGTTACTGACTAAATGCTGACGCCATGTTTTAATGTTTTCATTTGCAATTTGTTTTAGTTTCGATACGCCCACAAAGGTTTTCATGAAGTCTTATCTAGAAGTGCCAGGAGGCTAATTAGGAACACGTATGTTACGTCATGCCATAATGCTTCATCAATAGCATCGTAAATAAAAACAAAGTACTATTGAAAGGGTGATAGCTCGTGGTGAATCATAATAGAGCAAAGCGTGGAAAAGATGTGAACGCATTTTAAATTGTGTATAGCGCCCCCTATATATTACACTATCTGGCTGTATTCCTTACTATTTAATTCCTGCCGCTATAAAGGTCAGAAAAGCAGTAAACAAGCAATACTTTTAATAATTTTTCATGACGGTGTCAGAAATCGATGTCTATCTTTTCCAAAGTCAGTGTCCTCACCACATATATGTGTAATAAATATCTTCCTTTTGTGTTTAGGCTGATGAAATTCTGACTCAAATAGCAAAGATGTGTTGGTAATTTGACATAATGGACCTGATAAGTTCTTATGCGTTTTAGCATCCCCACTTTGATTAAACTGGAACAAATATCACGATGCAAACATTTCAGGTTTGGTCGGATAAAAATTATCAACATCAAAATGTAGATCAACAGATTGGTCTTGATTTCCGGGAATCGTAGAGGGTGACAATCTAAAATACCTTTCTGCTTTTTGAACAGATATGAGAGTTTAAGGATATATGGTAATTTTACTCGCACCTGTTTCATAGTTGGCTTCACTTACATGCAAGGAAAAGATTGGAAAGAGTCACATTACAAACTATTATTGCCGATAATGCTGGTATGACACTGAGATTAGTTGTGTGTCCAGAGGCAACTAATAATTAAGAGGACTGCGTTATGTACTAGTCATGAAACAAGCTATTGAAATATCATTTTGAAATAAAGACCATTTCATTTTAAGCGAAAATGTTTTTTAGGATATATTTTCTCAGTAAAACTGGACAACTTTTCTAAACACGTGTTAAACATGTAAGTTAGTTCACAAAACATACGTTTCACCTTTATAACAAAAAAGAGAGAAAAATGTGGTAAACAGAGGCTGTATAAGGTTTTTTTTAGGTTACAAACCATCCACGTTCAGATAACTTGAGCCTCTCATTATTTTGACTTATAGCTCTACAAACTGCCATTATCAAGCACATAAGCTAATATTGACTTATATCAAAATGATAATTAAAGGCTGTGTTTATATTTCTTATCAAATAATTGCGTTTTGGAAAAGGCTATAAAAGCTCCTCAAAGACTGAAAACATCTCTGCAGTATAATGGCCTTTGAAAATTTCAAAAACGCAATCAACAGCATATTGAATCTGATACTGTAATAATTGTGTTCTCCTGGTCATTAAGGTGTCTGTTGATTGACCGAATATGCGCACAGAGAAGACTTCAAATGCACTTTCAGTTTAAATTATATGACTATCATTTATTTTTCACCCTCTAAGTCCTTACAAGTTGACATTGATAAATATGAACTTCCTCTCATGCTTGGGATTTTTTTTTATTTTTTGTATCAATCGGTTATTGTAGATGGCCGTCTTCATCGATGGTATTGAAAAGGATAAAAACTTAGTTAACAATACCGTGCAAGTGGGTAGTCTGCCAAATTCTTGAATCAGTTAATTTCCAGGTACTTATTATCATATATTTTTTACACCTGACGCCATGCTTTCGAAACATTCGCAAACTCTTGACTAGCAGTTTCGATTTTATTTAGTGGAATATCCTAGCAGAGGAAGGCTTGTTATTTTGTGAGCGTGCCCAAAAGACACTTCAAACTTAGACGTTACATTGTGAATCCCTATTCTTCACCATTGACCAAAATTATTAGACCAAATTGCCTGTCTAGAAAGATGTACATCATTTGACGTTCAAGACAGTGTTCGCATCGATAGTATTTGCATTAAGAGATTCCGAGACCAGTTATCCACATATTGGCATCGCGTGTCCGCTTTGTAAGAAACTTAAATGTTAGAACCCAACATCGACGCGAGTCTTCACGTCGGTAACATCAACAAGGCGAATAGATACTAGTGTTAAATGCGGATATGCACGTCTTTTATCAGTAATTTCTCCTGACCTTTGACATATTGGATATTTCGTGACCTTCGGCATATTGTATCTTAATAACGTAAGCCGTTACGGCAGTTATTCAATGGCATAATTGACGAAATAAGGACCATTTCATTTCACATAATAATAATACTTTCCTGTATACATTTTGCTCGAAATTATTTAAGTACAAAATATGAAATCATGTGATTATTCAGATGCACTGAAGCACATCCAATGATTAAAATGAAGCTAATATGTAAATATGTCAGATTATAATATGTAAACCGTGTATTATAAGCTTGTGCTGCACATTTGATGTCTTTTGTATGTTATAATTTTCACTGTTAAAAGCACCAGTGAAATCTTGTCAACAGCACGTAGAATGAAAGTTACTGGTTGTCTTTAATGGCAAAAACAAGCAGAGGAAGTGTTATTACTTTTGGGAGTGCTGTCATACACATGTCAGAAATAGACGTAATATATAAAACCTCTATCCGTAAATTCGAGATAATTGCACATGCCAAAGATGGGTGTCTATCGAGATTGATGTTCAAATATTTTCACCCATTTGATTTTCGTTTACAAAGTTATAGCTAGTCTGCTTCATAGCGGCATCACTTCTTTACCTCAGAAGTGGCTGAAATGTAGAATTTCATCATGGTCGTTAGTCGTTCAACAAAGTGAGAAGTGTATAGGCAGCTATGTCTCTCGCTCGTCTTTAATCTTTTGTGAGCTTGGGGATATTGTATCCAATGTTGCACCTATCCGATTACGGCTGTTCTTCCATAAAATGTCTTAATTTTCCCCTTGACGAAATAAACACCATTTCAATGACAACATAATGAGTTGTAGGATTCGGTGCCGCAAACTGCACCAATTTCACGGAGCAAGTATTGAATCAGTCTGACTCATCCAAAGATGAACATAGAAAACGGAGGCTAACAGAGGCCACGAAGGCGTTTCTTTTCCTGACAAAATATGGCAACCAAGCTTCAGAGAGGTTGGGTTTTTCAAAACGCATTGGAACAGAGTTCTTGTCTTTCTCTTCAGCAAGAATTCTCATAGCATTTCGAATTTTAAATGAATGATGTTTGCAATTTGTCACGGTATACAAGTTGGCTACCCTTGACTTTGTCAATTGAAAACTGACATTTATTAGAAAACAAAATAGATGATTGATTAATGACGAATGCATGTAAGACAGAACATAGTATTTATTCGTAATTTGAAAAAAATATTCTAATAGCGGTCAATTCCTGAAGGTCATCATTAATGCGTCCGTGTTTAATATTATTCACATGTTTCTGTCACTACAACGCTATGTTGAGTCAAAATCAAACCAGTAGAGAGCAAAAGTACACCAAACACTACGCAAGTTATAAAATGTTTCAGTATGCACATTTTATAGTTCTGTATCAATGGGAGAAAGTATTAAGTGATAAACTATTCTCAAATTTTCCTTTATTTATACTCTGTGTTTTGATGAGCGTTTTTATTTTTGCAAGCTTTCCCGTCTGTTAAATATCCGGATCAATTACATTTTGTAGACTATATCCTATTCTTATGATATTGCATAAGATAATAAGCTTCATTAAAAAAGTAAGGTATATTTCCGCCGTTATAATATTGAAAATTAAGTCGATCATTTAGTCAAAACAACAGAAAAAAATAAGTTGTTGGGTGAAGGTAATAAACCAAAGAGACTCAAGGGATTTTCACTAAGTATATTTCATATAAACAAGGAAAATAATTAGTAAAAAAAAACCTATCAGTATCTTTTAAGGGAAAGACATGTTGCTTTTGCTAAAAAGAATTGAAAAGCCCACCACAGTTCACAGTTGTTACTCTGAGCTAAAAATAACATTTAATTGTGCTGTCACTTCATGACTGTAAATAAATCATCGTTTTAGGTCCAACATGGCTCTCCAGTGACCGTCAAAGGTCATGATCTTCGATCTGGCCGCTTATGTGACATCAGAGTTTACAATTCGTGGCTATGGTTCGACTTTTGAAAGGGAAATTAGGTCAGGGTAAAACGGCGCCAAAGGCAAGGAGGCCAGAATGTGGGCCGTTAGTGCACTTCCTTTGCAAAGCGTTCTAGAAAGTAAAATAAATACAAAGTATTTGAATCCTTTAACGTTCTTCATGAAATCTAAATTTAGTATAGTCACCAGACATGCGAAGTCTAAATTAAATTGTCACATGTTTCACAGCATGCGAACATATGTGTTGTATCGGACTGTTCGGACATACTTGTAACTGTCAAAATTCAATGATAATTCTTCAGCACACGAACCCTACTCGCGGCTTACTCATTGAAATTGTCACCGTTGCTATCAGAAGGTAGAATCATTTGAAATATAAAATGTTGTTTTTGTGCAAATAGTTGGAGAACGAGATAAAAATTATAACCGTTCTGTAACTAATTGCTTTTTAGTGAAGGCACACTAAAAATAGCCCTAGAATCATAAGTTAGCTTGAAAATGAATATGTCATCAGGAAATATTCGAAATAACCCTCACAAAGTACACTCTTAATCGCTCGACAAAAACCTCTACTTTGGTTAAGTTTAAATTTCAAATTTAGATTGGTGCTAGTTACTTTGTGACAGGGAAGATATGGACATGTTTACATAATTTTTTTATGCAAATGTTTCTATTTGTCACATGTTTGAAGAAATATTCCAGAAGATAATGCCTGCATTTATCTGTACTACTTACATTTGCGCAAATCCTAAAATTTGAATAGAATTGTAAAGATGGTAAGAAAGTATTGTTTATCGCTAAAAAAAAATTCTTATATTCTCGACAAGCGGTAATGCGATTAACACAAATTAGTTTATGACCGACTTTAGTGGTATCGAGCAGGAAATTATTTGCAGCATTCTTGATTATACAAACACGAACCATACATGTAACAAGCAGCCATCATTTGCCTTCCCGAAGATAATTTCTTTTTGTCGACTAAAGAAAAAGTGGTGGGAGGAGATGTGCTTATTTTTCATTCTGAATTACTTGTGATATTTTTTTTCTTGGTGTAGATTCTTACTCAAATGAATAACACCCATGTGAGCCATTTGAGTGAAACTTTCATTCGTATGACATTGTACATTTGTTGTCTGTCAACACATATAGAAACGGGTGAGAGAAAAATCTATTACAGAAAAAAGTTTCACATATTGCATGTTTTAAATATGTGACATGAAAATTAAAGAATATTGACTACCTTTAATGTATCAATATGTTATAATGTAGGTGGCCGTCTATATTGGTGACATTGAAAAGGACAACATTTTAAATAACGATACGGTGCAAATGGTTAACCTGCTTAGTTATTCAAGTGTTCTATTTTTAGGTACTTACTACCAATCGAAATGTGGTGACGTCATGCTTCCGAAACATTCGCAAACTCTAGTGGTTTCGATACGCCCTGAAGGTTTTTTTTTTTTGTTTTTTTTTTGAACGTGAAATCTTATCTAGAACTGTCAGGCACAAACATGTTAAGTCTTGCCATAATGGTACACCAATAACATCGAAATAAAAACCCAAATGTATCAAGTGAACGGGTTATATGTCCTGGTAAGCCATGATAGAGGAAAGCTTATAATTTTATGAGAGCTCCTGCGATAGACAGACTAAACACGGACTATGAACACTTGTGTATAGCGCCCCTATAACACATGTCAGTATTGTTTAATATTTAACTTCTACCGCTAAAGGTTAGCATGATTTATTGATGACGGGGTCATTAGTTGATGTCTATGTCTCCCAAACATAGTGCCTGGCGCACACGACAGAAGTAAGCTGAGCAAAATATCATTCGAGGATGTTTGCCCAGCTTGTTTACTCTCGTGTGCGGGCGCTTTTCGTGAGTTTTGTCATCGTGAGGCGTTGAACAAAATATCCAACGTGTTTGATATTTTTGCCTCTCGAGGCAAATTCCTCACCGTTTGCGCCGGAGAAAGTAATTTTCCCCACGTCTTTTTTACTAAAGCGCGTGCATTGAGATCACATCCAAGTCCAAAATGACGGTTCAGATTAGCCTATCTTTATTGTACGAATAGCGGCCTTCGCGCGATTTAGTCAAAAAGAATGAGGGAAATCAACTTTCTCCGGCGCATATTGCATCGTGAGGCAAAAATATCAAACACGTTGAAACCTTTGCTCAAGGCCTCGCGAGGACAAACACTCATGAAAAATCGACTGCAAAAGAGAGTAAACTAGCTGAGCAAACAGCCTCGAATGAAATTTTGCTCTTCCAATTTATCTCGTGTGCGGCAGGCTTTAGATGCCATTGGTCATGAATTTGATCTCTAGCATAGTATATGTCTATATTTCTCACTACACAAAGGTGGGTAATATCGCCTCTTCGTTATGACGAGAGTGGTTGCAACGGTCAATTCGTCACAACTAAAGACCAACTCCTTAAAATGACAGGCGGTCAGGGCAAAACTACGCTAAGGGAAGGAATCTAGAATATTGAACGCTAGTGCAGTCCTATCGCAATGTATTCTGCAACGATCAAACAAATGCAAAAGAATTTGACTATTTTGAAATTCACATTCTCCGAGTATTCTATTCTTTACAAGTGACTATAGATATTATGTTAAATATATATTCGACTTATCACTGTTAACAAACGGTGCTCACTCTATTACAATGTGACAATATCACTTATATATCCCTATCCGATGTAACCTAAGCGTCATTAAAACATACTTTCAAGCAAACTCTACTTTCCTATCTCCTTATATGGTATATATCATACTGAATTCATCCATCATTTCGTTTTCAGCATATTTTAAAATTTTAATGCAGTTGTTTCACTTTTATATGAAATACGTGGCCCTTTGTTTGCGATTGCTGAAAGTTAGAGATAACATTTCAATGTTCCAAAGGACTTTTGTTAACTCAATGGTAAATCGTATTTATTTTATTTTACAATTTCTTTGTCAATATCAATATATGCAAGCTATGGCTTATAAACAGCAGGTTGTACGAGATAAAACGGCATGGGCATATTGTCAACATGTATGGATGATATTGGGGTAGTCGGATGGGAGTAATTATTGAAATAATGTAATGATAAGGCAGACATTTTAAAAAATGAAAGAATTGTTCAACATCGGGGATGTTGTCTTCATCAAACATACAAAAAATACTCAAGGATAATTATTGAAGATAACTTCAATCAGACCAAGTTCAATACAAAAAGTATTATTTTTTGTGTAAGTGTTATTGAGGAACAAAAAATGTATCAAATTTCTGACTTTTGAGTCAGGCACAATGGAAATGGCCATTACACTTATATATTGTCAGAAAATATAAGAAATGACCCTGATATACTACGTGTCATTGTTATTCGATCGAAAAAGACTTTCTTATATATATTCAGAAAATGTGCCGAATTGAGTTTGGTGCTAGTTCGCGGCAGAGAAAATATAGACATGTTCACATAGTTTATACCGATCATATATTTGTTTTTAAATGCATACGATAATGCTATGCATTTATCTTTATTTGTAAGTTTTGCACAACCGCAAAATTGGATAAGCAACTATTATGTAATATTGAACGAAATTTCTTAAATTCTTAGGAAGTTGAGCCGATCTAAATATCACAAAAAGAAGTTGATAGCATTTTCAAACCCTGCATTTTTATAACGAATTTCGTGTTGTCGAGCATGGCCAGAATTATAAGCACGAACCACATGAAGAAAATTTCGTTTTTCTATTTTGGGTACTTACTACCATTTTTATTTACAGAGTGCTGACGTCATGTTTTCGAAACATTAAACGCTTGTAGTTTCGATACGCCCACAAATGTTTTTTTTTTGTAAAGTCTTATCTAGAACTGCAAGTAGGCTCAACATGCTCAACATGCACATTAGTGTTACGCCATGCCATGATGCTACATCAATACATTTTCCATAAAACGTATACCTGAACGGGTTAAATTTGGTCACAAATTTTTGCAGAGGGAATACAATAATCTGAAAAGACCTCACGCAATAGAGGGATTAAATATGAACGAATTAAAATTGTGTATGGCGCCCCCTTTTATACTTTGCCTGACTAGATGTATTGTTTAATATTTAACTCCTACCACTAAAGGTCAGACGAAGTGTAAACTAGCATTATTTATTAATGACGGGGTCATAAGTTAATGTATAGTTTTTCCAAACACAGTGTTATCGCCACATGTGTTCGTGACGAAAACATTTCTTGAAGAAACCAATGAAATTTTAATCACATAACAACGTCGCTGCTTCTCTTAAGATAAAGACAAATGTCACTAATCGAATATATTTGACCCAACATGGACATTTTCCGTTACAGCGTTCCCGCGTTGAGAAAAAAACTTCACAAACGCCGAAATTAATAATCAAGATATGGGACTTGATCAGGTTTGGCAAAGTGTTGACAGTGAGAGTCAAACATATCTTTTTGAACAAATTTGACAATTGTAAGGAATATGGTCATTTAGTAGCACTTGTATATCGTGTTTTGATCACTTGTATGTACGGGAAAATGGGAAATGGCCGAACTTAAAGTAAAGTGGTGTATGATGCTGTTTTTTTTTAATCGAGGCAGATAACAGTTCAGAATATTCTGCCTACTGTGCACTTTTCGCAACAAGCTATGTAACATTATTTTCTTGTTTTGTGTACTATTTTAGCAGCCACATGCCTCCACAACGACATATGCGAACAACTCAATATAAGAAAATATCCCACAATTGTCTTGCTTAATTGAAATGAGCGTGAATATTGAGATATTATGTAGACATGTAGACAAAGTCTCGCTTTGTAAAGGAAACTAATATGCACTTCGTCAGACAAAAGCTTCGACGGAGTGGATTGCAGGCCAACACGAATGTAAGCTATGACCCGATATAGTCATTGTGACAACATAGTATGCATTTCGTCTTTGAGACGAATTTGGAAACTGTCACGCGGTTTAAGCGCTTTTAATGCAATACTTAGACATTTTGTTCGATTCATTATATTATAAAGTGCAAAGTCAAAAGGTTATTACTTTAAAATCTAAATATAACACTATCAGAAAAATCAACTTTAAAACATCTCTTCTATCAAACTTGCATTTTGCGAATATCACAGAACAAGCCAAGGATGAATAATTATATGTTGTTTAATTAAAGCAAATACAGCAAAAACAATGGCGTCACACTTAATATATAATGATTTCTAGTTGTTTTATCAATTTTGGTTAAGGCATCACATATGCAAATGTCCAAATTTTATACCGAATTGAAAGAATTTTAAATTAAATTCACATTTTGCCCGAATGCCAGTTCCTTTGTTGGGTGCGAGGTTAAATTTGTTATGGTCAGAATAAACATGACATGTGACTGCCGTTGACCAATTCGAGCGAAGAACTAATAACAGTTAGGTGCATGTTACTACTTGTCTAATTACATTGGAACAACCTATAATTGCCGGGAAGACGTAATTGCAAACATTCATAAAAACCAGGAGTCGTAGACATATTAGCGAGATCTGCGAATACATGACAGTGCAACACCAATACCTAACATCAACATCGGTAATTTAGACTTTTAAAGAGTTTGGCAAGTGGTTTAAATAAGGACAATTCTTTTGCACATGATCTGGTGTTGCGATAGCTGTCGACGATATTGGGCATGATCAGACGAGGCATTGTACAACCAGAGTGTAAAGATCGCCTGGAACACATCTCGAGGAGACCATTGTGTCACTCTGATAATGTTTGTGAAGGGTACTTACCTCACAGAGAGGAATTAGTCCATTCAAGGTTCCTGCAGGTATCAAATCCGACGGATAAAATCCAAGACTTTACGGTCCAACAAGAGAGACCGACTTCGCACTTAATTGTGACTGCTAAATCCATGGGACCATGCCCTTTCAGCGTTTTGTCAATAGTCGTACAACTGTTTACATCGAGAAGTTGCGATGGCGCGCAAGACATACTGTTAGTTAATCCAGCAGATTAAACGATAGACGTATAGTGATGCGGATTGAGTGTTTGGGAAATTTAGAGGCCCAACGACCTCAGGCCACTAGGCCTACGATAAACATGATGTTAGCAGTCCAGTAGTAGCTGTAAATATTTGTCTAGGCCTTTTTTTGTAATTTGCCCAAATGAACTCGATTCCGTTCACTGGCACAAAATAACACATGCATTATGGTATAATTTGATCGTGGTGATTTATTAAAAGACATATTCTCTTAAAAAAAGCTTGACAGCCTAGTTTTACAGTGTCTTTTACTGAAAACTAAATGAGACGGAACTAAGGAAAATTGCAACACCGAATATTGTCCTTGCAGACATCAGTACGTCAAAAACGACTCACATAAGTTAAATGCACTCTTCATCAGGTGGTCAGTTAACCTTACAACGGATGTCGAGTTATCAAAGAAGATCACATGTTTACTGGCATAGATGATTGGCATCAAGTGTCATGGCCGTTCAATGAGAATAATCTATCTGCTTTCAGAGGGAGATAAGTACCGGACGCCTAAATAGATCGAGTGTTTACTCTTGTAAATACAAACAAAGCGGTGACCTTTAAAAGCTCTACAGCAGGCTTTTGATCTGTATGGCTAGGGCATGTGAGTGTGACCCCTGGTTTAGTAACGGATGTTTGGCAACGGAAATACCTGAAAGACATTGAAGACAACACAATAACTTGTTTGGACAGCTGAATTTATACAGAATGTCCATTCACTAAAGCCCAATTGACGGTTTGACCTCTTCACCACCGGAAGAGATAAAGTAGCTTGCTTCACAACGATAATTCGTTAAACAATAAACATGTCTTTCGGTAATTTTCTCACGAAAGAGCCACTCTGATTCAAATTGATAATCGTACGAGGCTACAGATCTTACGCTGTATCATGGGCATTTCAACAGTTCCTTCTGAGGTCAAAAGACACAGTCTGAGTCGAATGACCTGAGCCTTTGCTGCGGCATATTAAGATCATTTATTATTAACGAATCGAGGCCGTGTGCGAAATACAGAACGTTTGGAATGAATATTTACACGCAATGAGCTGTTTCCACATGGTAGTCATCACCACATAAGAGAAGACAAGATTATACAAGCCAATTCTCGGGGCTGACAGAAATATAGATCAGAATATATATTATCATTGAGAGCTGTTATAATTCACAAATTCTTGGACATAATATTTAAGAGAGTATCCTCTTCAGATTGACAACAAGAGAGTAAAGCTGTGGCGTCGCTTTTTATTGAGAGCGCCAAATTGCGACAAAGGCACGTACAGGGACTATTTCGATAAGAATATGTACCATGGCACCGGTATTTTCAGTTGTCCAAACATTCGGTGATAACTCTCGTGACCTCTCTGTTTTACTGAACATGTTTTATTAAAAACAGAGTCACGGGGCGACGTCTGCTGAACAAGATACACTGTAACGGTGTTCGGTTCGCTGACACCGTTCTTTATCGCCGTATACATAGTAGTTTGTGTCAAAAAAGCTAGGCAGACAGATGCAAGTAGCACTGCAATATGAAAGATAAGTTTGGTCTAACGATAATGTCTTCAAGACAAAGCCCTCTTCGTAAAATTCCCCAATATTCACGAATTATATCTCATGATTCTGAAGAGGTCATTGGTAATAACAGAGAAAATTGTTTTGACGGTTGAATTTAAACAGAAGGCGCATTCAGTGAGAAAACTTAGAATTAATCACAGTAAAGCATGCCGCACAAGAGAAAAATTAGCTGAGCAAAATTCCATTCAAGGCTGTTTACTCAGTTTACTCTCGTGTGCGGGCAATTTTTCGTGAGTTTTGGTCCTCGCGAGCAGTTGAGCAAAATATCCAACGTTTTCAATATTTTTTGGGTCGCGAGGCAAATTCCTCACTGTGTACGCCGTAGAAGGTGGTTTTCGTCACGTTTTTTTTTACTAATCGCGAGTTGAGATCATATGACAGTGCAAAATGAACACCCGTAGCCTCGCCTGAAGCATTGGAAACGCAGTCGCTTGTGGTTCAATACTCGGCGAAGGCCGCTCTACGCAATAGAAAGATAGACCAATATATCTCTTTTGTCATGTTTTTCGGAGGCATTCGCCATGTGTCGAACCACAAGTGACGGCCTTTTCAATGCTATGGGCCAGCCTACGGGCGGTCATTTTGCAATGTCATCTGATCTCCACTCGCGATCACGCGCTTTAGTTAAAAAGACGCGAGGAAAATCACTTTCTATGGCACACATGGTAAGGACATGGCTCATGAGGCAAAAATATCAAACACGTTAGATATTTTGCTCAACTGCTTGCTGGGACAAAATCTCACGAGAACTCGCTCGATAACGAGTGTAAACTAGCTTAGCAAACACCCTCGAATGAAATTTTGCTCAGCTTATTTCGCTCGTGTGCACAGGCTTAAAATGTGTAAACCTAAAACGTGGGTAAATGACATTTAACTTTTTCCAAACATGGCACAGTTCGTCAACTGTACTTCCTTTTGTAAAGCTGCTAAAATACATGCACCCATAAATATTCCATGTCTGATTACGATTCACATCGCATACTTTGTCTGCTTTTGGACATGCAGGAACGATAAAAATGTGACACTCGGGTAACACTGTGCACAGATCATGCCATTAACCTGTTGTGGTAAGATTCGGCAAACATAAATAAATTGCCAGATCCATAAAATGGCTAGTCCATCTGCAGACCGTCTGAACTATGTTAACCATGTTAGCTGTTTCAAAGTTCCGCAGTAGGGTAGTTGTCTCCGCCTGTTTCCTTAATATTTCAGTGCAGGAAAGGTCATCAAAATGTCTCCCCTGGGACGAGGCAACTTTTCCTCCATGGTGATGCTCGAGTTGGCCTCTCGGCAGGTCAACATTTGCTGGCGTTGATCATTTGCCGTAAAACCTTTTTTTTCACCTTTCTTCAACGTCTGTTTCTGACCGCAAACTTAGTCTCCTTTCTTGAAGCAATTCATACGGATTTTCGCCATTCTCTAATCTGGAGCTGCTAAGACACACCGATTCATGTGCTGTTGTTGGTTTCACGTTCAACCGATTATTTCTTGTTCCCTCAGTTATGCTCTCTACAAAAGCCGTCGTAAAAGTCTGGGCATGATGAACATCTGACGACCCGAAAGACTTTTTATCCCCGTCAAAACACGTTTTTCTTCTATCTGGGGGTGGTCCTCCTACAGAGGAGAAAGTAAAATGTAAGGGTGACTGTCTAATAACAAAAATCTCAAAAACAATGTAAACAAATCAATGAAATAAATAATAATAATAATAATAATAATAATAATAATAATAATAATAATAATAATAATAATAACTTACATTAAAAAAAAACAAGAGAAAAGAATGTGATGACAACTATAATGATTAAATAGTCATTAACATATTGCTATAACATTCATTCTTTTGTAAATTAACATTACCAATACAGAAATTCGAATATTGCAGTGGAGATTATAATTAATGATAATATGTAATGTTTTAAAAAGTGAAAGAAAAAATGTATTGATACAAACCCGCATATGCTTTCGTAGCCCTCGAATCACAAGATAGAGGGACATTTTCATAGAGTCTGAAAGCATACTTTCCTATT
>LD347168.1:21673-42689 GCA_001465055.1 Ptychodera flava | reverse complement strand
AGACAGACAGAGAGAGACAGACAGACAGAGAGACAGACAGACAGACAGACAGACATTGAAAGAAACAAAAATATAACTTGATCTCGTTCGGGAAGACAATAGGTTATTGAATCATAGGATAATCTTTACTAAGTTAACAACTATTTACATCTAACAAAACACCAGCATATAAAAATTTATTCCGAGATACGCAAAATTACCAATGATATGTACAGCACTATATCTAAGTAACAATACCATACCTTTTCCGTTGTCTTTTTTCCTTGTTTTATCAGGGATTGCATAAAGCCTTGTCTCTCGCTGTAAACTGATGGCTCTGTGTTCGTTTGTTTGTGTTGTTGTCATTGGTATTTCTTGGAAATACAACAAGAATATGTTGATATTGCAATCTGGGCACATCCACTCTACACAATTTTAATGTAATTCGATGATGATAAATTGTATAAGATAACTAAAATGATTATAGGACAGATATCTTACCTTCAACTTGGGTCATTGAGTGTTCCCTTTGCCTAAAAGAGTAAAAAAGCGACATTAAGTTTCAGTGAAAAATAATTAATCGGACTTATTTAAGAGATTTATACCCCTCATTAGGTTTTCAAGCAAAGCGATTTTAGACTTACCCCCTGCGTCTTGTCTTCGACCCTGTTGAAGAAACAGTTATCAGTCAATGAAATAAACGAAAATAATGTACAACTGATGTACAATAATGTTAGCCGCAATCAGAATTTCTAGTTGAATTACTATTTGGTGTTTAACATCAAGGATAACGTGAACAGAGGAAACATATCTCGTTATGTCACCAGATTTATATTATCGAAGTGGGACAAACTCAAATAACACTTAACAAATATGATAAAATATCGCATTATCAAGTAACGTCACTAACTTTTTCTTTTCTTCTTGAAATTAATCACAATGAGTGCCGCCATCAGGACGAAAACTATCAACAGTATAAATGTCACAAACAGTACCACAACAATAGTATCAACGTTACTCCGACCATTGTCGTTGGAATCTGAAGTTGATGGTCCGCGAGTCTTCGAAAAAACTGCAAACAGAATTTGATTCAAGAAACCCTTACAAATGGAAGTGCTGATAAAGGCATTATAAGATATGATAAAAGCCGTCAGAAAGGACACATATCATGTATTTTCTTCTTGATGTTAGATTATGTTGACAAGGTGCACTTCCGATTAATTTATACTAACATGTACAACAATGACGTAAGAATGTAAACAGTCATTTCTTGGCAATCTCTGAACAACTAACATGGTGCTAGTCAATCTCACCCATTACCGACTATCATAATGATATATGTTATATGCAAAATGCGGAATGTGACCACGCTAGTACTTTCGCGATGCTATACAAACATGAGGTCGTAGTTATGGTTACTCTTTCAAAACAGTAAAAAGAATACACTATGGTACATTTTTTTAAATGAAAGCAACCAAGTCTCATTTCTTTTTGCATGGTGAGGATTCGAAGTTGGTGAACCAATATATAAATATAGACGCCATGTTCTAGATGGGCATATGACATTAAATGTGGCTTTCAAATATGTTTTAAGCCTCTAAATATTTGTCAGTTGTGGTCGGGTGGCACACATGTAACTATGGACTAACTCAAAGGTTACCTCTTGTTGTTGTCCTGAATGTGGGCCTCACATCCATATCGAATAACCAAGGAATGGAACGACCTCACAACATTTAGCTTTTTAATTGTGATAAAACGTGCGACACATTTCGTCAGTCTGCGATCTTAGAAGAGACGTTAACGTATTAGTTTGCATTCAATAAAACGCTTGCCAACTATATCAATACATAATTAATTATTAGTTAAGACTCCAACTGTCTTCTAAAGTTAAAAGGTATTGCCTTGATTGAACTTTTCCAAGGATTCGAATTATTTAGAAAATGATATTTTGTATGGAAATATCTTTATATCCTTTCTGTGATTAGATTGTGATTTAATCTGATTTCATTATTCAATGAAAAGGCCAAGAACAACTGTTAAAATACGGTATTGGATACTTATATGAAATTATAAGAGAATACAGGAATGTGAATAATCGAATGCCAACGAAAGGATCAAAGATGACCTATGATTATTACTGTCTATTCTACATTTTTTCCCGACTACAGACACGCAAGCATTTGATTTTTGGTTCCTGGTCTGTCACTGTCTGTCCTGGTCTGTGAATTTAATGAGTGAGATATGTCATTTATGTCCCTTCTTAAGGTAGTAGTTATAGCAGTACGGAAATGTGGATTATTGTGCCGTTTTATATTTGTGCCATTCTAAGACGGGAGATCAGGTAAGTGACAAGTGAGCTCATATTCCATGTGTTTCTTTACCATTTCTTTATTAAAAATATGAAAGACAAGCGGCCATTTTGTCAGTCCTTCAAGTCAACATAAGAGCGCCATTCTCCGTGTACTGCAAAATGGCCCACTATCCCCTTAAAGTTGGTGGAGGAGTAAGACCGTGAACAAGTGAAAATTTACGCAAGATGCTATTGTATTTAAAATGAATTTAAATAAGCCTTAAAATGAAATATGAAATGAATTCTAACTCACCAGTTACATTTGCCGTCATGGAGTATATTCTGGTATCGTAGAGACACAGTTGAGTTCAGAGTTCAATGTTTTAACAATAACCAACCACACCTCTGCACGTAAGGGATCAGTTATTTAACCCGATTGGTTGTGCGTCATTTGATAACAATTGTAACATTTTTCTGTCCATAAAACTACATGCAGTTTCCATACAAAGTAGGTAAACTTTTACGATCTTGTTTGTTCATGACAAGTGAGAAACTAGACCAACTAAACCTATCATTACGCTCACAAAGTGCTGTTGATTGACTTTTGATAATTTTGGGTCGAATGTCAGATTGTTGTTGTCTTAATTTTCGTGAAGATTGTAATGGCCAAGAACACCACGATTACGCTAGTTTTTTATTAGACTATTACATGGCATCCTTCCAGCTAACGGCCGTTCTTTTTCTCTTGCGTCAGAAGTCATTATGTTATTATGTGCACATTCAAAGACTCGAAAATATGGCATGGATCTTATTGATATGTAGTAAATTGCCACTGTTTACTATTTCAACAGTAAAGCTAGTTGTGTGATACTATGCTGATGGCGACTGAACTGCGTAACATCAGTGGCAAATAGTTTTACAACTATGACCATATTTGGCGTAAACACTTCAGCAGCTGCAGGAAACATAGGTAAGTTTACCTGGCTTATAATTTGTATTTAATCAGTCTTTTCTATTCTTGCGGTAATATCAAATTTAGTTTTGCATATTTTTGTTATGCGTGACTTGGTTTCTGTGTCCTTTTCAACCCTTTCTTATCATGTGAATCTGCCTCACCGTGATCACTTATTATGTAACTGTTCTTGTAGCCATTACGCATAGTGACTTGTATATTTTTCCATCCACAATTTATGCTGTCGGTTTTTATCTTCGTCTCTATTCTGTGAGGTCCCTAGGTCATTGAAACTATAGTATGAAAGTAAACACAGATGTGCCATTAGTTCGTCTTCGAATATCAGACTCATGTTCCTCTTCTATGCTTGTGAAAAGACAATGAAAAAAAAGAGTTTGTCAGGCAATATGTGCCGTTTAAGACCTGCTGAAATTTTTCCTCTAGACAGCTCTTTTTAGAAATTTCATTCTGTATTCAGAAGTAAGGGTTATTTGCCTTGCAATTACGTCAAATTTGTCTCCCTTACATTTACCTACTTCATAAAATCACGTATATTCATCTCTTTGCTTATTAATCTCAGCTTATTCTAAACGTACTTAAAATTCATGTGATCTCGACAGACGATGTGCCGCGAGGCATTGGCCAAACAGCACTGATTACAACAAGCACTATTGCTTCAGTGTTGATCCTTGCTGTGATTGCTGTCCTGCTGCTGGTGTTGTATAAAGTAAGACGAAAGAGACGAGGTAGGTTAATCATTAATGAGACAATTTGCCTTTATTCATAGAATAAGAATAAATTGACGATAATTTTATGTATGTGTATTTCCTGAAAAGCCCTTATTTAAAATATGTGGCACTAAAGACAAAATAAATGAATGTAAGGCCTCGATTTTTAGAGAACGATAGACTTTATGTACCTGCTCCAATAATGGATTCTTAGATGTAACCTGTTATCTTTGGGACCGAAAGGTCACTTCATACCGATTGCATACGTGATAAGAATAAATCCGTCCAATAATTTTGCATATATTAATCGAATGCATGATCGTCAACGACCTTATTGCTGATATGGCTAGAATAAACAATGCTCTTGAAACATCTTTCACACATATATGCAAAAATAGCTATAGAAAGTTTCGTTAAAGTGGAGTTGGTGTCACACATATGTACGAGATTTGTCGGTTAGTCTTAAAGTGAGTGAAGCAAAACCGCAGGATTCTCTCTTTGCCTTTCGCAAAAAAACTATATATGCAGTTAAGCAATACAACTTTTGGAAAAGCTACCTTTCACAAAAAAGCGATAGTTGCATATTTGGCAGGTGTGGTTGGTAAAACTTTTTAAACGAAATTAACAGCAAGGTTAAAAATACTGCGTCATTGTTTTGTCTCATTTTGTAATATTATATTTTCTTCAGGAAGAACGTAAACAGATATTTGCGGATATTTGCAGATAAACGGACATTGAAAATAAAAATTATACAGTTTCGAATCACCAGAAGTTATGATAACGTTCGTCCTTCATCGCACAAAATTTTGTATACTGCTTTACAGGACAATAATATTGATAGCAATGCAATAATAGATTTCAATGCAGTAATGGTTTTCACTTGTCAAGCCCGATTCAGTCCAGTAAGCTGCCACTAATTTGAATTCGCTTTCTATCATAGTTACACAGTATGAATAGTACACACTTTCAACCATAAACATTTGCAAATATTTACATTTCTGAAAAACATAATTCTACTATTTATTCAACTATCCCCTGCCCCGACAGCACACATATTTAATCCTTACAATGAAATGCGCGATATGCTAGTGTTCTATGACTTATGTTAATCACATGTTAATCACTTAAATATGTAGACCGAAGGCAGAGTGGGACGAAAAGTACTACTTTACCTACAGGTAAGCTTACAATTTCAGAAATATCCAACGTATCATATACATAACGATAAAGTCACATTAAATACTATTATAAGAAAACCGTTGTTTTTATTTTCTTCTTCACTCAATATAATAAAGATATATCAATATCATATATCGCAAATACTTCAAAGCTAAAGCTAACAAGAATAAAACACTCATGATTTTACATATAATTATTTCTTGATTAATTTAAATTTACTATATCTCACTTTTTCAGGATTTGTTTTTAGAGCGAATACGGAGACTCTTGAAAACACCCAGATAACCTCAACAGGTATTATGTTTTTGAGAATTTCAATGTACAATAGAGTGTACTATATCAATGTGCAGGCCCGACGTATGACTGATAATAGACAGTATGTTTCCGTGTACCTATGCAAATAAAATTCCTCTAAAATATCATTACGCATACATTTTGTACTTTCAGAACATCAAAACCGTTCTCCTCAACCATGCGAAGAAATCAGAGAAGAAAACAGTGAATCACTAAGTGACAGCGAGGATGATAAAGAAAGTGACATAAACGAGGATGATTACGATGACGCAGCATCTTCAAATATTTTCCAGGTGGCGTTGGCGTTATAATCATGCGTGGCACTAATTACATTTAGGGTTTTGTAGTAGAATAAAAATGCTGTTCGCGAGCTTATTTAGCGCAGCCTTTTGTTGATGCACTACCGTCAATAACGTGCTAAATGCAACTTATAATGAATTTCAAGGTGTGCGATCGAATCACACAAAACCCCGCCAAACAGAAAAACGAAACAGAACTAAACAAGTGACACATTGATTGATTTTAGACATGATTTGCTTAAGTGACGGCAGTTTTTCTGTGAAATAGCCAAAGAACGTATGAAATATATTATAATCAATACAATTTGTTCAACTAACGTAATGGTGTTTAAGGAAAAGAGCAATAGCATCAACTTATTGACCCTTCACATTTGTTCCAACCAAAGATTATTCTGGTGACTACAGCTATTCTAAAACTTAAAATTTCACGCAACAATGACGTATTTAGAGTAAAGAGTATGTTCAGTATCAAGTGCTGTAGAATTACAAACCGAAAACTAACTGATGAAAAAACCCTGCTGCATTGTTTGAATGACGCCCATCTCCTTAACAATTTCACCATGAATAAAGAAAGCATAGGTTGCGGTCATGGTAGGGTCATAGTGTGATTGTCCTGAAAGATGGTAACACATAGACAAAGGCGCTTAGTACTTGCAACATTTCATAAGTATCATGCCAGTAGAAGAAATCTTGAGTTTTCCACACTTTGAAAGCTGTGTAATTATAATTCATTACAATAACATAAACCTTATTTGTGCAAAGATAGACAAAACATCAAAATTAACACATCTACTCAAATTAGTGTTTTACCATAGAGTATTGAGCAAATATATAACAAAGTCAAGAAACATCACTCTATTATGTACTTAAGGTTGATTTATTCAGTTTATCATTTCATAGACGTTGTTGAAAGAAGGTCCGTATGTTGAACCAGGCTTCGATGAAACCTTGCATCACGAATATGTCTTGCCAGGACAGAAAATAGTCGAAATTGACCGTGATAGAATACACAAGAAAAACTCGATCTTTTCGTGTAATCTCTATCGACAACATGAAGGGGAAGCTTGGTTTATTGGCGGCATTGATGGTTCAACAAGAGTTCTAGTTAAATCACCATCAGGTAATTCCACATTTGATACATAAAATGCATTTATGAAACACGAAATATAGAGATTACAACAACAAATCAGTAAAAAAAATACAAAACAGAGGTCAAAAAATGTAAAAAAAAAGGAATACTATACACACAACTTCTCTATGTGTCTGTCTGTTTGTGTACCTGTCTGTCTGTCTTTATACCTCTCTGTCTGTCTCTGTCTCTCTGTCTCTCTGTCTCTCTGTCTCTGTCTGTCTGTCTGTCTGTCTGTCTGTCTGTCTGTCTGTCTGTCTGTCTCTCTCTCTCTCTCTCTCTCTCTCTCTCTCAGGAAGAGATGTCTCAAAGGTTTTTCTCCTGGGAGAAATATCACTGATGCGATCACTGTCTGCGCATAAAAATATTGTATCGCTTCTTGGCTGCTGTACTAATACTGGTGAGCTATATATTTATTTACTTTTACATGCGAAATACTTGCATTTAGGTGTATTTGGCACATGACTAGAAAGTTAATGGTAAGATTTGTATCACACACACTTTATGGCTGCAATTAGCATGCACAACACATAACGGTATAGACCTTATCACCCGCACACGCCTTTTTCCTGTAATCAATTTTTCAAACGTGACATGGAAAAGTGCATCTTGTATATACATAAAACCTTCGATACAGACCTTTATTTTATGTCGTTTTTGTCTACAGTCTTATGAGTTTGACAATTATATCTTCTTTATTTTAGATCCACCATACTTGATAAGTGAGCGAGCCCATTATGGAACTCTCAGAGATTTCTTACTCAAATATAAGGAGAAAATCGTTTGTTTAGAATTGACTTCATTCGAAAAACAACTTTTAACATTTTGTATCGACATTGCCAGAGGAATGGAATATTTGACGTCCAAAAAGGCAAGCTCTCAGTTTAAGCATATCATTTTTCATAATTCCTATATAGCTTAATGGGTAACGCTATTATTAAGGTCATTTTTATACGAAAATTTAGTGTTCAAAAAGAGGGATTATAAAAGGGGGAAATGTTTCTAACCTTGTCGAGGAAAAAACATATCTGTGAATCATGACGGTTTTCAGAAATGTGTGTACATTTACCGTTGCCCCTTATTTTGGTATAACTTTTGTCATTGTGTCGACGTATGGAGGAAAAGAAATGAGGAGGCAGATTTCAAATATCATTAGCTCTTTTATAGGATATAGTTTCATATATATATATATATATATATATATATATATATATATATATATATATATATATATATATATATATATATATATATATACATATTCTTTAACAGTATGATGGTCGTACTCTCTAGAAGTACATGCAGAGAAACTTTTTTTATTTTCTTCGCAGCTGACACATCGATATCTATCGGCCAATCATGTCAATCTTTGCCATGGTATGGTTTGCAAAATCTCCAACTTTATCTACTCTTCGATTGTCATGGATGATCAGCAATTCTCTAAAGAGACAAGCAATGTAATGTATTTTCACTTATTTTGACTGACTTGATAAGTAAACTTTCCTATGTTTGAAATTGTATTTAACGAAGAAATGCGATGTACAAGGTTTTTTGATATTTTCTTATTTGTCTTATTTTAGTTCACAGACGCATATCCGTGGTTAGCTCTTGAATCTCTCTGCCAGAACACGTTCAATTCGAAGACAGATGTATGGTCATTTGGTGTAGTTATGTGGGAAACCTTCACCTTAGGTAAGCAACCGAAAATAAATATCCTCCTCGGTATGATTTCATATTTCATCAGTGAACAGAAAGTTGATATGACCCGCTTAGTAGAAGGCTGGTTCAATTACGTTTTTCGGTGATTGAAGTGATCAAACTCGATATCAACAACGCCATGTGAGTTTTATGCACACCTCTTTGAAAGTTGAGATGTAACGCCTCCCAATATGTCAAATACGATGAAGCCATCTTAAAAATAATAGATCTATTAAAAACGTCATCTCATAAATAATTTATGGAAATGTGGATCGTGCAAGAAAGCCAAGTCTCTGATTCCGGGAGAAACTCCCCTGATAGCGTTCACCCCTCTCAACGCGTTCGACGGCACCCTCACGCGCTTGACATGAAAACAGGACACAAATCGTCGTGTTTACTCCACTAAAACATTCACAGATCACAAACAGATCACAGACTCGAACCAAGTCTATACACAATTAAAAAAGACAGTAAAGAAATAACTCACTTGGGTACAACTAATTGTGTCGTGGTATTTCATAGTGAACCATCCTTATTCTTGATCTTAATATAATGACACGAATAAGTATATTTACCAAATGAACGCATCTAACATTCAGGTAAAATGCCCTACTATGGCTTCACACAAACTGATGTGATTGAGAGGCTGGAGCAGGGTTATCGATTATTGAGGCCAGACAACTGCAGAGAGGACATGTAAGTTAAATATATGTTATTTCTATCTATATCTCTTGTTGAAATTAAAGTGATAGTATTGCACAATAAAGACATAGGTAATTGTTATTAGTTTAGAGACGTTGTTGAAAGAAAGTCCTTACAGGATAGTAATATGAATAGCAATAACCACATATAAGACGCTACTACAGAAATACTACGATCTACCTATGCAACTTACATGCCTGTCTTCCTTCAAAGTAATATATTCTTAAAGTGCTGGTGTTATACACATTTTTGAGACCTGGCACTGTATTAACTACACTAGCAACTTCCATCTTTAATCTCTCTCTCTCTCTCTCTCTCTCTCTCTCTCTCTCTCTCTCTCTCAGTTATAATGTTATGTTACCATGTTGGAGGAAACAACAAAGAGGTCGTCCTACATTTAGAAGCGTACTTTCAGCTCTTACTTATGTGCGTTAATAACTTTTTTGCTTGACAGCAATATTTGGTAAAACATGGCATTTCGTGTAATTGTCACGTATTTGCCGTTTTCGAAATCCCAATCTTATATGAATTCAAATGGATGAACATATCATATTTTATGTAACTTAAAACGTTGGTATCCCAAGAACAATTTTTTGAGTTATACTCAGATACAACATATTTAAAACAAATAAGCATAAATGACGAAAAACATACACCATCCTGCAAAAGAAATTTTAGATTGGATGATAATATCTTCAAACAAACCGTTTTCATTTTAGGTAGCAACAGATCAACTTGGGTCCGAAGCAACATACGTTGACAACCGCCAGAAAGTCTCAGAACCTAAATTGGAGAATCTAAACTTCCGCAATTATGATGTTCAAATAATAGAATCAATTTACAAAGGAGCACTTTGTGAAATTCTTTTAGCAAAAGCATATCTTAAAAGTCAACCTGAATGCCACAAGCGCATAGCAATTAAGGTATTTAACGGTGAGTATTTGTTTTGTTCAATTGATTATAGTGTCAACTATGAGCTTAATTAAGAATGCCATTCCCTTTGACAACATGGTAGCCTGCTTAATAATGGGAGAATACTTATTTTTTCATCGCTCTCTCTGTCTCTCTCTGTCTCTGACTCTCTCCCTGACTCTCTCTGACTCTATCTTTCTCTCTGTCTTCTTTGACCAGGTGATGCAGATAAGTTATCTACTTTTGATAGAGAAATAGATGTGATGAAATCTATACCAGCGCATGAAAATATTATTGCATTGCTGACGTATAGCAGCGGAATCGGTAAGGTCAAACTGAGGTTCCGCCAATATCCTTTTCTATGTCATTAACTAGTATGTTACCAAACTTACTTCATTATAAATATTTTCTTTGTTTAAGCGTTATCAGATAATAACTCTACTTGAGAGTGAGTGAGTGAGTTAGTGAGTAAGTGTGTGCGATAATAACATTTGATACAATATGTACGTCTCATGTTAGGAATGAAAACGAAACACCTTGCCTGAATTTACAAATATGGTGAACTGAGCTACGCAAATGCCACCACTTAAAGTAACAAGTGTGACGTCAAAGTTAGTATTTAATCGTATGTTTTCTAAATAAAGATCATATTTCGTACCTCTTGTTCTCACTTTCAAATCGAAGACTTCACAATTATGTCAGAAATCCTACTTTTAACATACATGATTTTCTTTCATCTGCATTAATCTTCATGTGATCTGTTTCATATCTTCAGAGCCTGCATATTTTATCACGGAATATGCCCAAAAAGGAGATTTGAAAAAGTACCTTACAGTACACCGGAAGAGGTTGCTATCCCATGATTCCAAGGCATTGCAGAAAGAAATCTTACCATTTATTCATGATATTGCTTCTGGCATGAATCACCTTACATCAATCGGGGTAAGCTTATTCGTACGCTGAAAACTAATTTTTTCTTAAAACGTTTGCTTCCTATCTCCTTTAGACATGTATTTCGTAGCCTTTTAAATACGACCTGGTGCCGGCTATGCCCAGTACAGACCAAAATCATGTACATCAACATTAACGTAGATAACTAAATGTTATGTTATGTATTATGATTATTTAACACACAATTCTCGTCAATCTGTATTCACAGTTGCCCTATAAACCAATGGTAAAGTGATTTAGAACATTTTCGACGTGTTTTCCAACGATATCAATTGCATCCCACCTCATTTTAGACTGCCCTGTACACGTGGCAGAAAGAAAAGTTTAAAATTATGAATGCGATACCTGATTTCGTTAAATATACTTTCATTGAAATTTCAAAATACAAATCCTTGTACCCACATGCCCTCAATTGTTTCATTCTAGCCTCACTGTATAGTGACCCAACAGTTTAAATGAAATCCATTTTTTTTAGCATAAGCTTCGTATATCAAATGGCCACTGATGTTCTGTTTTATTATTTATCAAACGTACATAAATGTACAGTTGTAGTATGACTTTGCACAATAGAATTCCTTATCGTATCGTGTTATTTATGAATAAATTAAAAATCAAATTTATGCTAAATGTATACACTGTAACTTATTACAGTTTCAACCTCAAAGCAAACATTTTTGACATAAATAACCGCATCTTATAAACTACCGTTTAACAAAAATTCTGACCATCCAAATAACCATGCGGAGATTTAACACTTCTTTTGAATGCTTACGAGGAAAGTAGTGGCCCACCCGAAACGCAATACTACACTGGAATAATTAGTTTGCTATACTCTCAAGTCAGTCTTTTGTAGCAGTTTGCCAAGTTCTTTTACCATCCTACATAAACTTTGACTTTTCAGCCAGATACGTTTGATTGATGTTAACAGAAAAAGAATAAAAAAAAATTTTCTCGTAGCAGTTAAATAATTTTGTATGAAAGTATGGAGTTACTCAAGTCTAGATTTGAGGAAATCAAGTCGAATATAATAATTTTGTTATTCTTTATCCCAGGTAACGCACAGGAACCTTATGGCACAAAATGTGTTGGTCTTCAATGGAAATGTGTGCAAAATATCAAATTATAGTTACGCCACTGATTTGATTTATGGCGGCAAAATGCAAGACCTGGCGAAGAAGGTGTGTAATCGTAAGATTAATCACAATGACTTTTGCAGTGACGAATATGTTTCGGTTGTTGTTGTGGTTTCTGTTCTTCGTTTTTATTGTGATGTTTACATTTGCTGTGTTATTCAGTCTAAAGTGCGTTTCTGTTACTACTTTTTCTGAAGGACCAATTACCTTATCAATGGATGGCACCAGAGACGTTATCAAGATGGGCGTTTAACTCCGAGACAGAAGTATGGTCGTTCGGTGTTGTAGTTTGGGAGATAATTACATTTGGTAAAAGTTTTAGTAAATATTTTACCTGTTCTCAATTACACTTTACTTCTCATTTGTCCCAAACAACAGTTACAAATTGCAAAATCATAATTGCGTGTTTCTAGTGAGACAACGTTTACCACTATAGTTGTCGCTGTTTGTCTGTTAGTGTACTTGTAAGATTTCCTGTCCTTTCAGAAGAAAGGGAGCTTTATGTAGCATAGCTAAATCAAATCTGATACATCCCTTCAAGTTGCAATGTATCTCTTACAGGGGATGACCCGTTTAAAGGAATGGATAGGAACGAAGTGATGACCAGTCTGAAAAGGGGATTTAGGTTATTGAAACCAACACACTGCAGGGACAAGATGTAAGTGAGCATATTTAATGATTGATAACAAATCAGAAAATTATAAAATAGCATTGGAAGATTTCTGCGCAATCAGCAGTTTAAGACCTTTTCCAATTATAGTAAATGTTGTGCAATTTCGGATTATCACCAGTTTACATATTGAAGCTGCCTCTAAAGTATATTTATCTATTTCCATCTGAATCATACCCATTGAAATTTAATGGCATCTATGTATAACAGATACGACATGATGCTTTCCTGCTGGAGAAAGGAGCCGGGAGATCGAGCGACTTTTCCACAACTTACAGACGAGACTAAACGACTCATGGAAAGAACCGATGTAAGATCATCCTTAATCTATAAAAGAAAAACCCAAATGAACATAAAGAAGATAAAATTGTGGTCAAAAATCCCTGTGTATTTTTTGACTTTGTCATTCAGACAGTACACTCAATAGACAAGATTTCAAAAAAATATTGATCTCGATGACGACCACGTCAAACGCTGTCATTTTTTATTCAATTAAACTGTTTTAGGTAAGAAATTGAAATATATCTTTTTTATTAGTTTACTTTGCTTAAAACAGATAAAAATGTTTTCCCAAGACACTTACCTCATCAATTGTTGCATTACGTTTCCATATAATATCATTATAGCATTAAATTGTGTACCATTAATCACTATTTTTACTGCAAAGAATAGGTATGAGTAGAACACCTGGTAAATTATATTTAATCTCTCTCTCTCTCTCTCTCTCTCTCTCTCTCTCTCTCTCTCTCTCTCTCTCAGGTACTTATCTGCACTGAGAATTGCCATGGCAATGCAACAATGTCATAAAAGTTTGTCCAGGCAGATGACTAAATAATTGCAAGCCAAGAAAACATTGATTGTGTCGACTCCTTGTAACCTTTATTTGTATTACAAGTTTGCGCATTTTAGTTTAATTTCCAATTGCGTATCTCGACGTTAATTTGTACTCAGTACGTTTAGGTGACATGTTTAATACTGTAAATTTAACGAATTTGAGCAAACGTTTTATTTGTTATTGAAATTAGTTTGTTGAATTCAGAGAGAAGCATTTTATTTGCATATTTGCAGGAACTGCTAACGATTTTATTAACCTGCAATTGATTAAAATTGCCAATACATCATACCAATAAAATGTACATGTACCGATGTCGAAAATATTATTTCTCTTGTTTACATTTACCTTTCTAAAGGTATTGTACAAATATTGCAGATTTTATAATTTCATTTTAAAGTGGTGTTTTCTTCATTATCTTTGGGTTTACATTGTATGTATATTTTTTATAAATATGTGACGTGTAAGCAAAATACGTATCTACTGCATTTATCAAAAAATCGAGAAATTGATTCACCTTTAAGATAACATGACAAATGGTCACAAGTAAAAATAAAGCCACCATGGTTTCCCATGGCATTTTCAAACGATTACAATCGCCGACTAAATTTTACAAATTTCAGAAGGTTCTTTCAGTGCTTCAATAAAAATAAGTTGGATGAGACCACGAAATTGCCATATAAGGTACACTTATACAGCTGAAAGTTGTGGCTAAGCAAATGAATCCAATCATGACACGTGATCTATTTCCCTCGACTCAATCAAAAAACTATGTTATAAATTAAAACTCAAGTCAAAATTTCCTTTGCCGTGTTTAAATATACTTACCAGGGTAATGAGATATGCAACTACATTGAGTTCATAAACGACTGAGTGCTTTTAAAAAAAATGCATGGAAAAGGTCTTCGCCGGGAATGTCCGGAGTGATGTTGTAAAGGTGTCTGAACTCGCTGCCTCATACTGCAAAAAAATGCCGGTAGCCGTAGTGAGGAAGACACATTAGGTAAAACAAGACTGAAAATAAATTGTCGATTCAATGTAATACAACAAACAGTATAATTGTCCGAGTGTCCGTTTGGAGATGAGTATATCGCTCTAAATAAATAAATTACTGATCTCTGACCGACGGGCTTAAGTCTAGGTGACGGCACAAATCATCGTCTTCCTTCAGATGTCTTATCACACTTTTGATATCAGGAACATCAATTCAGGCTTTGCCAGTTGGATACACAATGAAGAACATTGCCTTATAGTTGACGAATAATTAAGTAATTATTTGTCAATATTCAAAACTTTCACATTTGTTTGCATCCGAAAATAGTTGGATAGAAAATGTATTTCAATTTTGCTGTATAAAATCAAATATGGATAAGCAATGATAAGATGTGTTAATTCATGCAATCTTTATGAAAACAATGTCGTCAACGTCTGTTGTATCTACTGTTGAATCAACAAAATGCAATCTCGCCGTACACATGTAAATACCGTAAACGTAACAATTAATGTATCGTATTTATTTTATAAAAATATTAAAAAGCTTATCTTTCGTTGCCAATAATACTTTCGATATTACTGTGTGGACGTTGACTCGGAGAAAGAGTATACTATACCTTTGTACACTTTCAACAGTATTTCTCAATTTCACTTCTGTTTGCAATCAATAAATTGTATACACCATAAATGCCATCAGCTATTTGAAGGGGCTGATACTGAGTTTACATGCAGATAACATTTTTATTTCCTCATTACCATATTTCGCTGTCAGTGTAATTAATAGCATTTTGTAAGAAAACAAAATGTATGGCCCGGTGAGGCTCGAAAATGGGCGATATTGATGTTTGGTGTTAGAAAATTGAATCAAATTGATCTACGATACGTAGTAGCTCATATTAAGCCACTTTGTCAAAATAGAAAATACATTTCAAAAATCAAGCATAAATGTTATGAGTGTGAAAGTGATCCCTACATACAATAGGAGTTCAGTATAAGATGTTTACATACACATGTAGACACGAAGGTACACATGGCATACAGACAGACACAAATAATTTTTTTCACCCAATCATTAATCTACCATACTGATTATTCTCACACATTTATAGAAAGAATCGTGTCAAGTTACGTAGGAAATCTCAGCGTTTATAAAGATATGAATCTTATCTCTTTCTCGCGCTTTTTTTTTCTTCCGCTACATGTTATAAGCGAGCTTCACGTGCAGCAGATGCCAGGCTAAAATCCCCATGGCGTAACGGCCATGATAATTTGTCACAATGTAAATATATTTGCACATTGTTCATTCTTTCTTTACACACAAAATGTCTTCAAAATACGAAACAGACTGGTAGAAGAGGAAGTGGATAGTGGAAATGTTGTACTTCACTAAGAGCAAATCAGAATCATAAATGTAGGATTTCCTTCTGAATTGCTCTCAGTTCAGTTTGCAAGAGAGTTGTATAACTTTCACCCTCATATAATTCGTTACCTATGTTCAAACTTAAACTTTGACATCTTTACTATGTACAGCTTGGGCGTCGTTTTTCAACCATTTGATTTTACGCCTTCAAGAAGCCTATTGAAATAATCAATATGTTATCTTCTGATCGCTATTAGGGAGCTGTTGGTGATCTTTGAAATTAAGGATACCCTCCACCTTGAACTTGTTCTTTCCGACCCTTCACTTCAGCTGCTATAGTTCTACTCTCCGCATCCATGTCAATTTCATATCATTGTACCTTTATTTCAACCACACTGCTTGTTTCAAACAATTTACTTATCTTAAATTGTTTGGTTAGAGCGTTTTTCAATGCTTCTAAATCATAACTGGTTTTGAATTTCGTTTTGCTGTGATTGTTGTTTATTCGCTCACTATAGTTCCACTTTTCATGAGTAATGTAATTTTAATTTGATTTCGATTCAATCCTCAGTATACCTTTTACCAGCCAGATTTTATTTGTCAGCTTTTACCCTGAAGAAGGCAACTTGTGTGTTGCCGAAACGAACCTCGGTATATTTTAAATAAAGGTCATTAGAAGACAAAGCATACTGGTTGAACGGCCTTCTTTATAAACTTATCTTTGGAATTAATTAACTTACTCTGATGATGGTGACCACGGCAACAGCATTATCACATGATGCTTGCTTTGACCCTATTATATGTAATGCAAATACAAAAGAACGGATACCATAGTCGAGGAAACTCTCGGGTAAGGTTTTTGTATTTCTAAGGTTACCCATACTGAATACTGCCTTGATGTCATGGCCTATCAACATTACAGTAATTAACAAAGGAAGATGCGCTTCGCAAGGCAGGGCAAACTCGAAAGCTATGGCCTAGTCGGTCCAGCAGAACCCCTAAGTTATTGATCGTAAGCGTATGTACGTATTTACGATATGCTTGTAACTTTTAAAACTAGATGAGAACACTACATACGTCATCAAATATGACAGAGAGAACGATGGCATTTCTTCATGCACTTCTCTGACGAAACTATATATCTTCAGACTTCATCTTCGGCAGTAAATAGACATGCTGAGGCAGCGTTAGACAAAAGAATCTGATGTAGACTAGAGAGTTAGAATCCATCTCATTAATGTGTTTCTCTTCAACGATGGACATAGAGGGCCAGGTTGAACCCCTGAAGGTTGTTCGAATGGGCTTAGGTTGACCTAGATTTTGTAGTTTGGAATAAAGCCCAGCCAAATGAGTCGTTAATAATAGCGTGGTTGCAACAATTTTTTAATCAGTTTATGATTAAACTCTTAACAGCAGAGAAATACAATGCCTTCATTACTAATCAATTGGAATTGTAATTTTGTTCATATTTCATGACCCATTAAAAATTAACCATCGCTTTTTATTTTTACTTAGGATAAATTTTCCTCTTTGCTAGAAAATTGCCATATTTAAAATTGTCCTTTACGAATATAATAATCTCACAAACTTCAATTGATTGAAATTCTTGAATCTTACTGGTATTTTGACATTTTAATCTAACAGCTGAAACCTTTATGTTTCAATGCGTAGTCAAAGTATTTAGCAGTAAAACTTGGTCACCTGTAGGTAGTTTATCATTAATTGCCAAAATGTTCACTCAGATCTTGAATTCAGCTGTAATTCCAAACAACTAAAAATAATTTAAAAAGTGATTTAAATATTTGACAACGATATCACAGCTGTATATTGTTAGAATGTCGGTTAAAATGTCGTCATATTGAACCGGGTGATATCCCATGGGATTAACGCTAAACATTTGCGATTTGAAAAGCGGATGCATTAGGGATAATCACAATTTTTCTCAAATTATTTCATTAAACAAATAATGATTTTGTTTGGTCTGCACAAATGAAACACACTGTTCGGCTCAGAGTCAACGTTGCTCAGTTTAAATATGTAGAAATGAATTTCTGGAAATATAAAAAAAGGTCAAGAATTTTACAATTTCATCGATAACTGGCGTCAATGTCGCTGACATGACAGCTTTTCCCCACACAGATTTAGACGTGGTGGCCTTGGCCTATTTGGGCCAAATCGGCCATTCCCACCACGTCTTCTAAAAATTCATGTTTACTTTTCTTGTTTTCGCACACACTTTTGCGATGGAAATCCTTGGAATGGTTGTTACATCAGGTTGACAACACCCACATGTGGGCAGCGAATTCAGATAACTCTTCGCATGGAGCTAGCATGCTCTTTGTAAGACAGTTGCAATTTCGAATAGAGCAAGAATAATTTGTTGGTTTCACTAATTTCCTATCAATTACAACACTAACGTTCATCAAACAGGGAAAACTATGCAGACCTAGCAAAGCTGTGTGTAATGACATTCGAACACAATGAGCATGCAAAGATATTCCACAATGCTTGCCCTAAAGCATGGAGGTGCTTGCTACGCTCCGGACTCCATGACTAACCATAGAGGTAGAAGAGAATGTTTTACCTCCTTTGACTGACGTACGCGTGACGTAAAATGAAGTCACGGAGGTAATATTAAAGTAATTTTCTCCCACGGTATCAACCGATTCACTATGGTCAGCTATTGACCCAACGGCCGGTATTAGTCAGGAGTGCTCGGCTATGACTACGTCGTAGCCGTATAACAGCTCTGCCTTGCGGAGCAGAGTAGCCAGTGTGTAGACGCCAAAGAAGCAGCCGAGGCCCTTATTTTATTGTACATGTGGTCTTTGGTCCTAGAAAACTATGCAGCCACCTAAGTTTGTGTTTGGTGATTTGTGTTCATCCCGAGCGTTTCCCTCTATTGTGGTGCAGTAACATAGTGAACGGAATATGTACACAAAGGTCCACAAAGCATTGTACCTAGGGTTCATCAGAAGAAAAAAAAACATGAAATTTTTTTTTATAGAGGGATTGAATGCATGCAAGTAATACCTAGTTAAAGCTTGTGGCAACCTTTAAAAGAACACAAACGGACCCTGAAGCATTTCCTCTAGTATTAACAATCCATGTAGGCACAGACCTTGTCCGTGATGTAGGTGAAATCGTAGTTTTTTTTACTAGATGGATCCATGTTGATTGTTGGGACACCATGGAATTTATTTTTATTTTTTCGACCCAACCACGTATGTTACAAATTTGATTGAACTTTTATCTTTACTGAACTGATATAACAATCACCAACTTTAACAATTTAATGTCGATTTGTTGCAGTTCTAGCCTGAGCGAAGACCCTTATAATATAGTTTGTATTAATAAATAATTGATTATTTATTGCTCCAGGGCTTGCTGATTTTTTTATTACTAATGAATTTTGTGGTCATAGGTGCATGTTTGTTGTACGGTTGATTGAAAATTGCCTGAAAATTGTTATATGCTATATTCACATTAGTACTGTTAACACAAATCTTTGAGACTATTCAATCAATATGAAAATGTTTGTATTTAGTTGTACTTACTCCACAAAGAGTAATTATTTCATTCAAGCTTTTTGAGTCTCAGAGTATCATATTCGACAAGTAAGACAGGCTTCGCGCTCTAATGTGACTAATAAATCAATGCGACCATGCCCTTTCAGTGGTATGTCCTTGGTCGTACATAGGTTATATATAGAATTGGTAGTTGTGCACAAAAAATGCTAGTGTTCGTTAATCCATCAGACTGAACGTAAATCTGACAGTGATGCAGACTTATAGATTAAAAAAAGTTTAGGGGCCAAACGCTCTCCGACTTATAGGCCTGCAAGAAATATGATGCTAGCAGTAGTAGTAATTGTAAGTATTTGTGCATTTTCGTAATTTAGCAAATTAATCAGATCCATGTTACTTATATCAAAGAACACCTACAGTATAGAATATTTTTTGATCACGCTGACCCATATAACATCATCTTGAAAACCAAATTTTATTGTACCTTTTACAGAAAAGTCAAAACTAAGGAAGGATGCAACGACAAATATTGCTCTTACAAAAACCATTGCTCCGGAGAGGATTCACACCAGTTTAATGTTGAGTTATAATAGGAAAACACATGTCTGCTGGCATCGATTATTTGCACCAAATGTCACGGCCTTCGATAAGAATAAACTCTTCCCTTCGACAGGAAGCTAAGTACCGGACGCCATAATAGATCAGGTGATTACACTGGTAAATACGAACAAAGTTGAGACTTTAAAAAATTACTCCAGGCTTTTTATCGGTGTGGTTAGGGTATGTGAGTATGACTTCTGGTTTACTAACTGATGTTTGAATTTAAACAAAATGTCCATTCACTGAAACCCAATTGACCTTAGCCTCTGCAAAGACATTACTAAGGTCATTAATTATTAACGGATCGAGGCGGTGGGCGAAATACTCAGCGTTTGGAATGAACAGTTACACGGGTATTGGTATTCCCACATCGCATTATAATCGTCATAACATAAGAGGAGAAGATAAGACTCGACTAAACAATTTTTAGAGATGACAGAAAACTAATTCTGAATATTGTTTTGAAAGCTGTCATAGTTCACTTGTCCTTGCAGATATGTTTTGAAATGGTATCCTCTCCAGATTCAAAGCAAGAAAATACAGCCGTGACGTCCCTTTTTTAATAAGAAAGCAAACTTGCAACAAAGCCACGTATATGGCTATTTTTAAAAGAAAAAGTATCATGGCACCGACAGTGCCAGTAGTCTAAACATTCGGTAATAAATCCGGTAACCTCACCATTAAAGGTCAATCTAGGCTCTCTCTCTCTCTCTCTCTCTCTCTCTCTCTCTCTCTCTCTCTCCTTTTCCATTACTCTTTACCTCTTTTTTCATTCAAAAACACTAACC
>LD347168.1:0-11016 GCA_001465055.1 Ptychodera flava | reverse complement strand
AGGAGAGGAAACGAAAAGCAATGATTAATGCCGTGAGTATGACTGAAGCAAACTGTATAGACCTACCGCCTACAACGAAAGAACAGTGTGATAGCTGGTATAATAAATGTTATCTTGTTTTAGGAATTATAGGAGTTTCATTGACTGCATTAGGGCTATATTGGGGGCGTGCTCGGCATAATTGTCCCCCCCCAGAAAGATGAGCCGCTTCAAAAAGCGACAAAAACAGAGCCCGGAACGGAGCCGTTAGGGGAACCAAGTTCCAGCTCCTCTACATTGTATGAGATGGATTAACTCCGTAATTATTTTATTTTTCTATTTTATATACGTGTCAGTAATCATGGATACTAAAACAGTTGTAAACACAATATACGATGGTATTGTAATCGCAGGACTTGCGATGGGATATCTAATGATCTCCAGCAAATTTCTGAAAATAGATATGGGTGATCCAAGCCAACCAAATTTAATTCGATTGGTAAAATTAGGCGGTGCGACTGCTGCCGCGGTTGCAACAAAAGATCTCCTTGAACAGAAAAAAATTATTCCTGCAGAATCTTATACTTTGTAATGTATATACAACGTACAACGATGATCATTTGGATTGAAAGCAAAACAGGCAAACCGGTTACTGTTAATTTTTACCCTTGCATTGACATATCACAGTTTACGAAGATAAGACTGCTCGAGTGTTCACTTTTTAACTCATGGTATAACATAACGGGACGAATAGTATATTAAAATATCAAGAAGGTGACCAACCGAAGAAGACTAAATCAATACGTCCTGGTAACTACAATATCGATACGTTGAACAAAGCAATCGGGTTGAAACAGAAAATTAATTTTGAAAAACATCTGCCGACAGGCCGCATTTTTCTAGTTTTGGCTAAGGATGTTAAAGTATTTTTTAATGCTACAGGTAACTTCGCTAACCTCGTTGGCTTTTCAGATAAACCTGAGGACAACCCTGTGATAAAAAGTACTATTAGTCCAGGTCTAGCGGATTTCTTAACAGTCACTGAATATATAGTTCATTCAGATGTCGTTGATGTTACTGGAAATTATGTTTCATCTGGCTCGGATGAATACATACAGGGGAAAGTATCGGACTATTTACAAATACTTCCCATCCAGGATACAAAAATAAGTGAAAAGGTCACCTATGATTTTAAAAACAGCTCAATTTCCATGCCACTGAGAAAAGGCTCAGACCATATGAGTTCAATGCGTATTTGGATAACAGATCAGGATGGAAACATAGTTAATTTCAATAACAGGCCAACTAGATTTTGTATTGAATCATTGTAGTCGTTCCGAAGGACCCTACCGGTGTAACCCTATCGGAAGATAAACCATCCCACGACCAATCCTCCAGCAATATAAATCATTTCATATTTCTTTTGCTCAGGACTGGGCTGATAATAATCTGAGAATTGCGCTAACGCTTGCGCTGGCCTTGGCGTAGAGTTGGCCACCGCTTCTGCTTCTTCCAGGATTTCTGCATCTGTATCTCTTAACTCAGCTGCAGCATGTGCATCCTTTGCCTGATTTTCTCTTTCCCAGTCAGCCTGGAGTAATCTTTTTTCTGACCAGACGTTGCGATCATGTTCAAATTTTTCTAATGCTTTATCATGTCGGACTTTCTCTTCAATAAGAGCATCACCATTCCCAAAAAGCTTTTGTCCGATAATATTTCCTCCTGTGAATGCCGTTGCATTTAATACAGCACCGAGAACTGTCATTCCTATTGCTGAAGCCATGGTTGTATATTATAGCAAGGTATTATTTATTTTTCATTGTATATAGGTCCCTACAGAGTATGTCTAGTTCAAGTACCTTCGGTCTAGATCCAATTCATGTACAAAATCTTGAGCTTGAAGATTTGAGTGATGTTAAAGTTAACAATAATACTAAGATAGCTGCTAATCATAATAAGGATTACGTCCTTCATTACAAGGACCGCGAAAAATATTTCGTTTTAGCCTCTGCTGCGGTACAAAGTCAAAAACATGCTGTAGAATTTTCCAAACTTACAGACATTGATGAAACCGTAATTGACGCCACAAAGGCTTCGAATGATCCAACTCCTTTTGCTCTGACGTGGGATGGGGATAGTAAGAAATTCATGCCTTATAATGTACCGCATAACATCTTAGATATATTGGATAGTGAAAGTGCAGGAGGTGTGGCTGAACTGCCAGGAACTCCAAATGTGATTTATTTTGATAGCAATGTTAACAAATACAAGTTGCTAGATTTTCGTCATTGGCTTACTCCTAAGAATCCATACATTGCACTTCTTGGTATACCGATTCACCTTAAAATTAGTCCTGTTAATACAATAATGAAGGCAGATAATACACTGCAAAGGTGGATAAATAATGGGGAGAATTATTGTTCATACAATGCTAGCGGGGTTCCAGTAAGATTATTTTAGGACACAACTTTAAAGAAACAGGGTCTGAAAAGTGGGGGGGAGGGGATAGCTGAATTAACTTTACAGACTATGAATCAACAGATGACTGATAATATGAAAATAATTGAGCATGGTACAGTTCTCATTAGATGTGTAAAGTTAGCTACAGGAGATGAGTATGATGATTTGGTTGGATATTACGCTATGAAAACAGACAATAGAACAACTTGTGATATTATTATAAATATCGATAAAGATCGGGGAGGGGAAATGAGTATTGAATGTTTTGTTGGAGGGAATAGAGTAGAGAGTGGCTCCCTCCCCGACTCTGGAACTAAATTTGTACGTAAAGATAAAAGTGTTAATACTTTGGATATCAGCGTTATTTATCTAAAACGTCTAATATTGTTTGAAGTAATGGTCTTCCGACATATTTTAAGTTCAGAAGAAATTTCTAAAATTTTATCTATTGGGTGAACAAGTTCGTACCGATAGGTACCCATATCAGTGGCAAAGCCGGGGTTGCTATGGTTACTGCACTGACACATATTGGAGCAACGAGTAGTTCTGGGGAGGGAGGTGTGAGGGTTTTCCTACCCTCCCTGTAACTTTTTTAGGTAAGTGTCTCAGAAGGGAACTAATTCTTACTACTATTATCGTCCAGTAGTTTTATCGTCCATTATAATGAAGTGCTGCGAACGTATCGTTCGCTGCCAACTTCTAAAATACACAAATCCCTATCTTGACAAGTACCAATTTACTTACCACACAATAGATGTACAGACGATGCCACAATTACACGGTTACATCACTGGTACACTCATCTCGAAAAGCCAGGCGCATTTGTGCATTTGCTGTTTATAGATTTCTCATCAGCCTTTAATACAATTCAACCCCATCTCATGGCACAAAAAAATCTTAAATGTAATGTCAATCCCGAACTTATTCTGTGGATCATTGATCTTCTTGTGAATCGCTCTCAAAGGGTTCGCTATGAGTCAACCTATTCAATCTCTTGGTCCACCTTTACTGGAGCTCCACAGTGCACTGTTCTTTCCCCGATTCTATTTACACTTTACACAAATGATTGTCATGGTTGTGAATCTACTCTACTTGTCAAGTACTCTGATGACTCTGCCTTAGTAGATTTATCTAACTCTGATACCACGTACTTGAGTAATGTTGAAAATTTTTCGAAATGATGTAAAGAAAACTATCTTGATTTGACTATGACAAAGACAAAGGAAATGGTTATTGATTTAAGGACAAAACCAAAAGTCATTCCCAGTGTTTTGATAGATGATGTTGCAGTAGATAGGGTTACTACATACGAATATTTAGGTACAATTTTAGACAACAAGCTCAATTTTAAAGCACACATTCATTACATTAACTCAAAGTGTCAGTACAGGAAGTATTGCCTTCAGAAGTTCAGATCACTCAGTGTCAATTCTGCAATCTTAAAAACGTTTTATCGTTATTTTATCGAATCCGTGTTAACATTTTCATTTTAGGCTGGTTTGGAGGTATGAGTTCATGTGGCAACAGCATTCTTTGTAGAATTGTGAATATATGCAACACAATTGCTTACAGGCGACAGTTAAATCTCGGTGATAATAAAGTTTTCTGAATCTGAATCTGAATCTTAATCTGAATCTAATAATGACACATCCTGTACTTTAATAAGTATGTACATATCTAATTTTGGACGAGGCAATAGAGATGGATGTCTAATTTTTGGTATATAGGAATATCTATGGGATACGATTTTTTTGACAAATGTCACATGACCTCGATGACCTTTGATATTTGGTATATAGGGATAGCTATGACATCCAATTCTATTAACAACATGTCAGATCACCTCGATGACCTTCGACCTCGATTTCACAAATACTACCATAGCCTTCCATCTTTTTGCACATATATTTTTCTCTCGCCCCTGTTGCCTGAGATGTCTTGAAACCCAGTCATTGCTGCTTTGCAACTATATTTTGGATATTATTTTTCCTTTATTCTTAGAAAACACAACAAGTCACGCATCTGCGCCAGTTTTATGTACACTATTAAACAAAAAGATACGCTGCTGCAAATCTAAATTGTTTTACATCGTTAAACGTTTACGTTTGCTCTTGGCCTGTCTATATAGAGGCAAAATGACTCTTCCACTACAATCATGACTTGTCCTATGAAATAAGAAAGATGTACATCGGGTTAATAACATTAATAATCTTCCGCCATTTACTGCAGCGTCAATAGAGGGAGGAGCCATATACAGAAGAATACTGATCCGAATATTTAAGCTGTTGTCGCTGATTTACTCATGACGCAATGTACAATGAGATTCAATGGGATATACTCTTAAAGGTCTGGCGAAATGGTCCCGTTCTTGAGACTGAACATCTTCGAAGGGGGCAATACTATTACACTCGCAACAGCATTGCAACCTAAAAGTACGCGCAAGTGTTAATGTTTTTGATATTTCTATGCGCGGATTTCATGGGGTCATTTTGCGACACCCAGGTCACGCCCTCAGCGGGAGTCAAGGTTGGCCGTCTGTGACGTCACAGGTGTGTTCATGTACATCGAATAGCGGCCCACGCCGCCTTATCTCTGCCCGGTATCCGCTAACAAAACACCAGTGTTTGCGTTGCCAATTCGCCACATTGGTCAATGCAAATTGAAATCCGACGTGGCAAAAAAATTGATCCTAATTCGCCACAGTGGCGAAACTGATTTTTGTTTAAAAGATATGGCAAAATATATAAAAAGGTGGCTGTTTTTAGTCATTTGTTGATCTGTGCTTCTTTCTCGGCGACTCGCAAACCTGTATCTACTTCCGTATTATTGCGTTCTTTCCGTCGTACGTATTTACAATCGAGCCAAGTCTCGCGAGAGATTCGACGTTATTTAGTCAAGTCCACAGCATGCATAAATGGCTGTCGCGAGAATTGAAACTTAGACGCATGCAATCGAGCCTCGCGACAAATTTAACGTAACACTTTGTTTACTGTACAGCACGCATAGGAACGCCCACTTGCGAGAATTGAAACTTTTGCCATAGGCCTACATGGCAGACATACGGATTTTAATCGAGGCCTCAAGGTTCGGTGTTGCAGTTGATTTGCATTGCGGTCTGGCTGTTCCGTGTTGTGCACTTTAATCCATGTTGCGGTCGATTTGCATCGCGGTTCTCGTGGCCCGGTATTCCCTATTGTTCTTCATTTTAATGGCCTTCATGCACACAGTCAAGAGGGACTGTGCTCCATGATTTGTGCCGGGGATTTGTATCGCGATCTCTACGTTCCGTGTTGTTGTTAGTTTTAGTGGCCGTCACAAGGTTCAGTGTTGGTGTTCATGCAGTTTATTTGCATCGGTCCCAACTGTGTAGCGTGTAGCGAGGCAGGCTCAGACAAGGGACCGTGGCCAATCGCATGAACCAGAAGAGACAAGCACATGGTTCAAACACTCAACATTTGACGGAAACTTGAAAAAGTTTACAGTTGAGCCGTTACGTTCTTGCCGCTGTCACAGCCACCAAAAGCACAACGTCTTCCCTTAGTGAATTGAAGGAAGACACTGTCCTGATCATGTAAGCGGAAAACCTAGAAGTTACCACCCGTGGGAGCTTACGGAGGTGTGAAATACATGACTTCCCGTTATGAGATACGGCGTCGGGCAAACTTCGGAAAGCCGAAAAAAGTCGACTGGAGAGGCTCGGCGGACACGCCCGCATTGCATTTTTCTTTTTGCCATATTTCATAATCACGCGCGCTAAACAAAAAAAGAGGAAATCAATGTGACTGTTATATAGACCATCAACTGTATTTATGTGATTTTGTAACATGTGCATTTCACCAGACCTTTAATGGCAAACGTTGAAGTTCGAGTAAAAACCGATGATGACTCACAACAGCCCTTGTGTAGTCGCTAGTAGTGATGTGCACCGTACTTTCTTATTGCTTTTGCTGTTTGTGGCTATATTCAACAATCTTAGAATTACCTCAATTTATTGATTGTTGTTTTGTGACACTGTAATAAAAGAACGAACTTTACACCTTCTCTAACCCTGAAAAAAAAAATTATCTCTAACATTTTGAATGATGGACAATTGTTCTTGTTATTGTAAAAAAGATGAAAAAGATGAAAATAAAATCAATAACATACATCGTGTATAAAACTCCAATCAAGACACCTTTAAGAAAAATATATGTAAAAGAGTGGCCCAACAAAAACATAAGGAGGGTTATATAAAGGATTATGCAACTTATGCTACTTCAAACACGAGACGAAATCAAGTGTCTGACATGGCACAAATGACATTAATGCTTATTCGACCCAAAGAACAGGCGACATTAGGTATAACCGATTGATATTATACCCGTGCCAAGAATTTCACACAAAGTACAAAAATCTTTAAATTTTGAGGCTTTACTTTTTTACACCTTGTGCATAAATATCAAAATATTTGTATTGACAGGCTTCATCTATTGACTATAAGAAGAAGTCAGTATCACGCGCGACATCGCTACATGTCCTAAATATCTTAATGGTCGCCCCAAAAAGACATAGGCATTTAGAAATCGTCGTCCAGTCGGATTTTTTAGGGATAATAATTGTAACCAATGAAAATTGTTCTCTGCAGTAAATATCTCCCGAGGCAAGGAGGGGCGCCATTTTGTTCGTATACACTTATAGTTTCAATGTCAACAGGTGTTGTGCGCAAGATATCGCTGTCATGCCACACGCCCAAAGTCTACCTGTTCGGAGGTAGACCATGACATGCAAACGGCAGAACGTTTGCTAGAGCTTGTCTAAACTAATACAAGGATTCTAAAAGAAAAAGACCGCCAAGGACACTATTTGCTCACATTCGGTTTCAATTGGTCCTTTCGAGAAATATTTAAACCAGAAAAACAAGAATGACAAAAGCAAATAAGGTCTCCAACTTAGGTACTGGAGGTCATCTTTAGGAACATTTATATCAATTTTTTATAGCAATGGGACAAGCAGATCCTAAATACATAAGAAAATGTCAACAACAAAAAATAACCAGAGAAGGCTTGATAAAAAGAAAAGGTGCGAGTGGGGAAAAATGTACAAGGGATTTGGTAAAAAAGTAATGCTACCTCATCAATCTTCTAGACCCTACGCCCTCCTGAATATTAAATGTTCCATCTCTTGGTATTACACAGGGCCAGATGGCAGGAAATGTATTTACAACCTTTGGGATTTTTAATTAATGCTATGAGTGCTATCAGTGTAATATAAACAGCACCTAAGTTAGTTACAGATAGTAAAATGCCTTCAACTGTGGGGGTGATTACGACATCTGGAATTTTCCTGGATCCAAATTCCTCATCAGTTCTTGAGTGTCTTATGGGTTGGTGTATGTCATTTAAGGTAACAAGTCATTAGGGAAAGACTGCATTAATTTGCATGGTACCTGAAAACCGAGTCGTTGCTGACCAACTCGAGTGACAAACAGAAGACTTTCCATTGTTATGTTTATCTAATCCATCTGGTGCCATTGTAGGAAAGACAGGTCTGTGAAATTGATCCTCTTATAACTAAGTAGGGAAGTAGGGTATTCCTAAGTTAATGGAGCTTTCCCGTAATGCTGTGAAAATTACCTAAAATATACAGATTTGGTAGTTTTGCAACACCTTGAGCAAAAAATTAATATAAAAACATCCCTCGGGACTTTCATGCCAAATTAAAAGCTATCAGACAAGTAAGTTTGAGAACAACTTTTCTTGACCAAAAATGACAAAATTGTCTAAAAAATACATATTTGTATATTTCAGGAAAATTTCCACATATCTAACTATAGGCATCTCTGGACATCTGTGTAACTAAAATCAAAGTTGTCGGTCAAGGGTCTTTAAAAAGATAATACTTTATAAGATTTTTTGACAAAAATAACAAAAAATTGCCCCAAAACAGTAATTTTCCCTATTTTGTCATAATTTCATCTAATTTCAAGAGTAACAGTCACTAACCTCCAACCTAAATCTGAGAGCGATTGGGCTGGCAGTTTCAGAGAAGAAGAACTTTTTACTTAAAATGAGAAAAATCACCAAAAAAATCACTAAGAATACAAAATTAAAGATATGTTCACAATATTCATAAAATTGTATGAGGTTAAACTAAGGTACATGTACACAAATTTTCAAAGCAATCAAAACAACGTTTTTGATTTATTGAATCATGACCATTTTCACATTAAGCTCATTTGCATAATTTTGGAATTGCAAATTTCATTTAAACAATATCACATCTATAGCCAAGGATGCGCAGACACAACCAAATACCAAGCTGAAAAGTACAGTGGATTGCTCTACCTACCTACCTACCTACCTACCTACCTACCTACCTATCTACCAACCAACCTACCTACCAACCTACCTACCTACCTACCTACCTACCTACCATCCATGCAGGCAGGCAGGAAGGCAGACAGACAGACAGACAGACGGACAGACAGACGGACACACATACACACAGAGAGACAGACAGACATACAGACAGACAGACGGACACACATACACACAGAGAGACAGACCGACCAAGATGCCACATGAACACTTTCACTAACAAGGTTACGAGAAACGGCAATAAGATTTTTTCTTAAAATGCAACGTTTTTCCAACGTGACAAATTGAATATATTTTATAGAGGGAGCGAGCTCAAGGGCTGAATGCAAGTTTTGTAAGTTTTTTGATGGTGGTGAACTCAATTTGTTGCATTCACAACTAATATAAAAATATCGCTTTTTTATTTTACTGACCACTGTGGGCAAAATGGCCTCTATATTGTTCACTCAACATGTGACAATTTTTTGCCGCACATACGCTGAAAGAGCGTAAAGAGAGCCAAATCAAGCTTCCGCGAAATGTTGAAAACTTCGTCGAATTTCCAAGCCGCACAGCTAAATATTCAGGAAAGAGATGCAGATTCCATTTCCTCATATGTTCCTCTGTCCATTATGATATTTCGGCAATGATTTCATGAAGGAATTCTTAAAATACCGAAGCGAAAATACTCTATGTAAAAATAGGCGAAAACACGGCCAAGAGCACAAACGATCGTAAACTCGTCATTTCAGAAAAATAAGAGGGAAATTCAAAAATCTAAAACCATAGAGTTTTAGTGAACCTTCATGAGATGCCTTATCTCAAATATTGTGAGAAATAACAGCAAAATGAAAAAGTTGGTCCGACGGGTTTTTTCAGATGTATTTTTCATTTTACGATGTGCCGAATAATCTCGATTCCCATAGAAAACAATGGCGTTTATGCGCGTCCGATCGACCGAACACATTGCAAACTTCTCGCCGGTTCAAATTGTTCAATTCTGAACCAATGATAATGAAAATTGGTGCAATGATCCTCTGAATAATAAGCAAAAATCGTATCGTTTTAGATTTTTGAATTTCTTCGTTAATTTTTTTTTACTGCCATTCTATTTATTCTGATCACTGAAATATACTGTTGCCGTCAACAATATGGCGATCTGACGGCGTTTACATGTGCAGAACAAGGGTCTGAAATTGACGCAAATTAATCAGCAAGTGTCTCCTAAATTGTACAGATCAAATACCTGTCAGGTTGTTGTCTTTTATACAAAATTTGGGTGAATGTGAACCATGAATATCGCAGTAAATTGGTAAAAATAACACGAAACGAAAGCGAACTGGTGTAGAGTCTCCACTGTGAACGTGTAGTGAACGTTATCGATCGATATTCTTTTGTTGCGCATTGTTACAATGTTGTGATGCATACCCGCGGATCGCATGGCGCCAAACTTGTCCAAAGAGCGCCAAAATATGCTGAGACATAAAAGTATCACCAAAACTAAACAAATTGTCTTCGATTCAAATTGAGTGGAAGAAAACAACCGATACGTTGATTTTATGGTACATAAGTCAATATATACGGGCTGTCATGGACAAATTCATGGCGTAACCTGAAATTACGAGCGACAGGCGAGCAGATTTCGATCGATATTTTATTGAAATGAAATTGATACAATGTTCGCTGTTGTCACTAGCAACCAGCCCAAAGCGTTGTCCGGTGGGGGCGCTGTACTGAACAATTTAGGGCCCTTTTTGCCCATAGTGGACCACTTCAAAATACATGTAACAAACATCGTCACGAGCAATTTCTCCTTGCTAAAAATTGACAGCTGGTCCGTGGGATCATCGCATGGTGTGGGTGTCACTAAGCCACCTGTTGGCGAAAAGAACTTTAAACCTTGCGATTTCTATGTTATTTTTCCCCCAAAATTAGTACTCTCTCATTGCGAAGATTGTTGATGTTTGTTACTTTCTTTAAAGCTATGGAAAATATGCAACAAATTTTTCATTTAGGTTTTAGCAAACGCTCGCAATAATCATCCCAGGTGTAGGATGTGGGAACCCAGCTATCTGTCCCAGAGTAGACTGCACTATGCAGGTCAAATTCGGCCTTCCCCACTAGAGAGAGCTGCGCTCCAACAACTACCAACGTGTCTGCCTTAATAAAATAATATAGTTAGTGACAGCATACATACATACATACATACTTACATACATACATACATACATACATACATACA
>LD347167.1:36462-47583 GCA_001465055.1 Ptychodera flava | reverse complement strand
TGTCTGTTCTGTGCTGTTTTGTGTCTATGTTTACAACTATTGTCTTACAAATTTTGACCTAGTGTTATTGGATTATGGATTGGTATGATTGCGATTATTTTTGAACAGTAAAGACTAAATGAAAAAAAAGTGACTTGATGGAATTATTTATTTTTTAACCAAATTTGAGATTAAAACATTTATTTGATGGAATATTTTAACCTTTTAACCTTCTTATATATCAATTTTGAGTATATGTCTTGTACTTTTGAAACAAATTTTTGGTAGGTCACTGTACTCAGTTTTTTTTTACAATATGGCAATTAGCTAGAATTCACAATTTGCATACTCTCTCATGATCAGCTTTAGATCAATTCAAGTTGGCTTAGACTGATAAATCCAAAAAGTTCACTGATGCGTTTAAAAATGAATCAATTTAAGAACTTGCCTTAGAAATACGACTTTACAAAGTACTAATAACAGGTAATGTTGAACATCTGCAAGCGGAATGGCGCAATACGTGTTTATTTTGTCTGCGCGCACATCCTTTACAAATATGTGCGCTTGTGATAGTTTGGTGGGGGGGACTTGAAAAATTTTGATCATATAGAGGGGGGCATTTGAAAAAAATTTAGGGTATTGAGGGGGATCTGAAAAAAAAAAGATTTCAATCGCGATTCCTCCAACCCCAAACCCACTAATCGTTATTTGTGAACGCAGCCTAACAGTCAGTGTACAAGAATCAATGGGGTTGTTATTTTGCAATAAAGAGATGACCCAAGTCCTAACTATAAAGATATCTTCAGCAGATGTAGTCCGACGTGGAAACCTTGGTGCAGCTGTTATGTTTTCATAGAAGTCAACAAATGCAAAGTATTGGAAAACAGCGACCGTACGTAAGTATACATATGTATATTGTGTTTACAAAAAACAAACGATGCATAATTGTTAGTTGCATAAAGTAAGAAACTGTCCTTAACAATACTCAATACAAAGACTGATTTGTAACACATCGATCATTGATGCCCAACCAGTATACTGAAAGCCAAAGGATGATTTGTAGTGATGTCAATACAGATATATGTGAATACATATAGCTGCCGTAACGTAGCAAACCTTGAAACTAGATGCGAGCATTTCCAAAGCTGGTATTGTGAGTCAATCAAGAAGCGGAGTGATGGAGTCGATAGTGCAAGAAAGGATTCATTGTTTAGAAAGCTGGCAAGTGGCAAAGTCAGGACTACCGACCCTTCACACCGCTTGGTTGTGTGCCTGCGTGCTCTTCAACATTTATGCATTGCTTCATGGATGTATTTGTGTTTTTACGGATTTATGGACGAAAAGGTCCATTTTCTTAATTTTATGCACTTCGAACTCCCGTCTATGACTTTCTGTCCGATTATCGATAGTTTACGAGCCTGTCCGCGAATTAACACAGAGAGAGAAATGCCATTATTATATGCCTATGATATATCACCAGACATCCCTGCCTGCTTTCTATTGTCACAATGAGCAGCGTTTCGACCCTTGGCTAATGACTCGGACTTGCTGCTTTCCCACTTCTTGTCAATAAACGCAAACACCACAAAACCAAGAAACAACATCGCTCCCTGGAGAGAGTTGATCATATTAAATGCGAAACTAAGTATATCATTGTCAACAAATGCTTCTGCTAACACCAGGCTCCATGTCAGACCCATTAATATGAACGCTTTCACACCAACAAGCAAATAGGTCTTCCATGTTCGCCATGAAATTGTTGAATTCAATGTCGACTTCTTCATTATGTATCGCAGGGTCATTATAAAGCAAACCGAGTTGAAGAGTACAATTGCCGCAACTGGCCCAAAGAAGAACACAACCTTTCCAAATGTCCCGCTAATCCAACAGAAGATGTCCTGTCCATATCCTATCCCTAAGGAAGTCACCTGATCAAGGATAACAGCAGTAATGACAATTAAAACCGGAAAGAGCCATCCAAGAAGACAATAGCACACAAGTCTAGTTTGTCCATGTGAAACAAACAGGTTCTTTCTGACAGATCGAAAAGTGCGACAAAGGTCGAAACTCACAATGGCCATCCAAACGAATTGTGTCAGCCAGGAATAGTGTAGTGTCACAGCCACATACAAACAAAAATCTGGAATTTCATTTAAACCCATACTACATAGGAACACTAGTTGAGCGAACAATATTGCACATGCCAAATTTACCAACAACTTTGCTGAAAATTTGCGTCTCTGTGACCGCTTAACATGTAGCACCAAGTACAAAATAAGGCAAAAAATTGATAGTGATGAACACCCAATCGTTAGCCATATTTGAAATGCAGTGGATGTACCAGAGGTCAAACAAGCAACTGCAATCGTATCATTCTCAAAGGTTTGAAATACCTTGGTCTGAAATGCCAGCCGGTTGTGATTGAAAGCGAGTCCGTGTTCGGTAACACGGAAATATGGTCTGTTCAAGACGAGCGTATCCAAAGAAGCTGGACAAATATCTCTATCGGTCACGTTCTTTGTATCATTATTGTGCATGTATTTAGTATCGTTCGCTAATCCTTGACCTAATCCTGAAAGGCTGATGCACTTCAAATTTCCAATGTTCAACATTTCACCTTTAGAACATTTAAAATTTTCCGAGCCAGACACTTTCCTACCGAAATCAATGTTCTCAATCTGTACATGCCCGTCGACATTAATATCAAATATCATGCTCAGTGGAAAAGTAGTTTTCCTACCCGTTATCCTTCTTAAGTTTGCGCCATGGTCCCATGTTCCATTTAAGGATTGATATTCTTTATTACATGTGTAGCAGTGTAAATTTCTGAACACATACGTCTGAATACTTTGAAAACTGTTCGGGGTTTCTAAGCGAACAAGGGCAAAATGTGACTCGCACATTTTCTGCATGTGCAGATACTGGGTTTCATTATCATAATGTTCTTTCTCACAACTGTCTATTAAATTCATCGCGCAGACTCTGAGAGTAGCGTTTGTTACGTCACTCATTACTGTTGCCAAAGTCTCAATATGTGCTGATCCGGACGCATCTTCTCTTGTAAAAGCCAAAAAGTCAGTAGCAGGTTGAGTACTTGTCCCGAAGGCAGTGTGATCAAAAGGCTTCAGCGTCTGATAAACTATTTCCACATTCCAAAGGACCATATCTGTGATATTTTGGCCATTACACAATGCACAATATACATTTCGGTAGACCTTCAACCCAACTGTTGATGTAACTGGTATGCTATCAAGTGACAGTCCTGATGGAGAAGAAGAAAATGCTGTCAATAAAAAGTTGCACTGCAATCTGGAACTCACTGCAAACGCTTGAAAAGAATGACTTCTAATTCTAATATATAAATACTGTGTACTTGAATTAGTTCTTTACCATCACCGAGGCTTAGGTCATGATGGCGCCGTTTTATTATAATTTTTTTCATTTGCTTCTTGAACCTGGTCAGTTGTGAAATTTACCTTGAACGGTACCTGTCATTGGATTTATTTGAATGACATTCTTGTAATTACAGGGGTTGCGATTTACAGTCTCATAATAGTAAGCAGATATTCCATGGAATTGCAGATGCATCGATTCCTGGGCAAGAGGAAACTACACTTTTCTTTAATCTACTGGACATTTTCAGAGGGAACTGTTCGATCGGAATGTATTTTTGCAGTGTAACTGTTTCTTATATAACAATCCTCTTTAAAAAGAAAATCGAAATCCGAACTTTGAAGAATTAAGCTCGCGGTTTTCCCGGTTTTGGGGATGTATGCGACCTCTTTTGCATTTTCCCTTGCACAGCTTGACTTAAAAATATCCTTGTTGATATTGCGATCAATTTTTAATGATATTACACATGTCTTAGGAATTCCTAATCTATGCGCATGCAAATATGATACACATGCTAACGTTTAAGCTTGGTTTGCTCAATGAATATTAATGGTTCGAAAATTACTAAGGTTGCAGCAATAGGTGGTTGTTACTGCTCTTGCAGTACTGGTAATTGTGCAAAACTAGAACACCAAATCACTGAAAAAGAATTTTAACCAAACGGTGACATTGATTGCATTTGTAGAGCAGCAGGAGTTCACACGTTGTACGCACTCGCCGTGAACATTTAAATCACTTTCAAGGGTTTAATTCACTTGTGCTTGATGTAGGAAAGCTGTTCAATTTGACATCATGATATTTTTCGCCGGTGTCCAGCTTTTATTAGAAATAGCATTCAGATTGTTAGTTCTAACTGTGACAATACCTGTGACAATTTTGAATGAGTAAAAAATCATTGCAAATTGTTTTCCTCTAAAGACACAGCTACTTTACGAAGAACCAAATGCCAACCATCCTTCCCCTATCTTGAAGGTTTTGGCTGAACGAGTGCTAATTGCGGACTCAACTTGATAACTGCTCGTTATCTATGTTGCAGCCATATTGTAGAATGATGCTTAACAAATTGACTTTCGTGTTAAGGATGTCCTTATCTCGAGGTTGATCAAAATGCACAATACCAGACATGGAAATTCCTACTGTCGCGCTCGTAGTTAGGGGAATTACGAGTTGAGGTACCAGTCTAGATCGTAATGCTTTCAGTAACTGAAGCTGACATACCAAGATGTAGATTGTAACACAACCTCGTACTTTAGTGCAAGATGGCGACCGTGTCGTTCACCGTCCAAGGTCTGATCTCAAGTCCCAGTCTAAGCTCTCTACAAATTTAAATACATCTTCAAAATTACATAATTACAAAAGTTATCACGTGGTAATTTTCCCGCCAGTCTTTGATTGTTTCTTAAGATTAAATAAGATCGCACCATGGAATATCCCGTTCTCGATTGTTATCATTGAAATCTTAACCAATAATTAATTAAAGTATCACACTATCTCTTATCTGCTTCTCGTACGATCTGAGTCAATGACCTTCACACGCCTTGGCTAAGTGAGGGACGCTTCGAGATAAAATCTCTACAGGGAGGGGCGTTACACTACCAGTGGGAAAGGGACCTTTTGGTTTGTTTACATTATCGACATGTTATTGTAATGTTTATGTTGAAAAGTGATGAAATGGGTGACTTTATGATAGAGAGTGCCATACGAAAATCTTTATACAAAGGAAAACATACCAAGGTTGTGATTAGCTTCACATTTGTCCCGGATGATGACTTCCTGATATGGCTTTGGACACTTGCTTATCATCCAAATACCAACCTTGTGTAGGTCACTGAACTTTTCACAACTCTCCAGGTCGTACAAATCACTTGCAATAATATTCATTTTATTGTAGACGTTGATGTCAGACTGGTCTTGACAGGCTTCATTGTAGTCATGGCAACAGTCTCTATAGTGTGTGCATTGTTCATCGCAGTTACAACTCCAGTAGACAATGTTTGCTCTGTTATGGTCCGCCATACGATCACATGCAGGTTTTCCGTCCTCACCATAGCACGAATCAAGGATTTCTGAAGGATCAGGAGGTATGCCGAAAGTGGCGTTGCTGTAATCATACGCTGACGATGCACTCATAAGGAAAAGAATAATCCATACCAAGGCAAACTCCTTCCGTGACATCATTGCGTACTTCCAGTATCCAATCAAACATCTGCTCTGGCCTCAAGATAAATGGAAGAACGCATAATTATTATTACCAAGTACAGCCAGCAATTATTTTTCATACAGTTCAAAAGTTGAAGAGAAGAATCGCAAGGCAAATTTCTGCTTCACTCTGAAATGTAAGCGTAATACACTAAATGTTTAAGAGTTCATGAAAGGGTTTATTCGTTTGACATTCTGGAGGGGTTGCAAGATAGATAGGGGATCATAGTTACCATTCTTGTTCACTGACTCCTCTACAGATTACTTTTCTATTTCTTTTTAACTCCTCAACCCCTCCATCTTTTGTAGAAGTGGTCTGAAAAGCGACTGGCAAAAGGTATAGCTTCACAAAGTTGACATTTTAGCGCAGACATACAGCATCTGCTTCACGCAGCTGGAAAGAGACGGGAAGCTCCCTCTACGGCAACATTTACATATTAATGATCGACGTCATACTATCAATATTAATGCCAAAGCAGTCGCTATTGACCCAGCCTGTGAGAAAGACGATAGCGCCCTCTGGCGATTAAGTTTGTTCCAGGTGGTAATAGTATGGGGGCCCGTTCTAGTCAAAATTATGTTTTATTAATGTTAGTATGTTAGAATTAATTTTATGTAGACTGGAATTAATTTACTAGCACCTCGAATTAATTGTATGATTCTTTTAATTAATTTTTATATGCTTTAATTAATTTTGTGTAGTCATGCTGAATTAATTTTATGTGTTCCAATTAATTATTTCTCCTTATCTTTGCTGTAATTAATTTTATGTAGTCTAGAATAAATTTTGCTAACATTTCAAATTATTTATATGTTTTTTATGTGCCGGAATTAATTTTATGTAGTCTAGATTTAATATATTAATTCCTTCAATTGATTTTGGATTCAAAATTTTTTCATGTGCTGCAATTAATTTAATGTGTGCTAGAATTAATTTCTACTAGTGTCTTGAATTAGTTTTGTGTTCGGTCGAAGTAATTATGTGTGTTCGCTCGAATTAATTATGTGTTTGAGCGAATTAATTATATGTGTTTGCTCGAATTAATTATATGTGTTTGCTCGAATTATTTTCAGCCGATCCCACAGTCCTTTGCGCACGCTTTCTTAAAGGGGAAGTTCACCAAGGATGATTTTTACATATGTGGTAGCTCTGTGGTCATTTACCAAGGAAAAACTATTTTCACCCCTTATAACTTGCAGGATTTTTTTTCAAAAAACGATAAAATAGTACAGGAAGTTGCCCATGTAATTTGAATCATGGGAAAAAAGCTCTAAACTTGGAGCTTGCATAATGTGATATGGAAGGGACCATCTTCGGACGGGTATGGCCCCCACATTGTCCACTCACAGTAACACAGTAGTAAACAGCAACACAAAATCTGACAGCGGAAATTTTATTATAATGATTCATTGTTTGTGCAAGGATACTCAGTATAAACAAACATTATGTAAATACGCACAGCCTGGTTTAAGCATGGGTGAGTTGACAATGCCATTCCCATGGGAAAATGGTCCCTTCCATATCACATTATGCAAGCTCCAAACTTGGCGCTTTTTCCCGTGATTCAAATTACATGGGCAACTTCCTGTACTATTTCTATCGTTTTTAGTAAAAAATCTTGCAAGTTATAAATGGTGAAAATAGCTTTTCTGGGGTAAGTGACAAAAAAGCTAGCAAATATGTGAAAATCATCCTCGGTGAACTTCCCCTTTAAATCAATATGGCGACTCCCGACCGGAGTGGTATTGTTATTCAGGCGCTCGAACCGTGATCTGTGAAAATGGAAATCAATAAACTGATCACAAAAACTTTTGTAGTGTCTCCTGTCTAGGAGATCGTGTATGTGATTGCCCATAGAGCAAAGACCGACCAATTTTGTGTTTACGTCAGACGCGAACGTTCACCCTTTCTAATTCTATCGGCTTTGCTAATCATCGTGTACTGTACATGTAGTGTAGTACAGTGTACCGTAAGCATACGCAGCATTCGAAAATGAAATCTACCGAACAGATATCTACGAATATGAAAACCAATAAAGAACTTAACAATGACCACCAGGAAATGTCTCCAAGCTTGATTACTGTCAAATGTCCCTAATTACAAATATAGCATTCGGCAGTTTCACCTCTATCTGTATATTTTTACAGATAGACACAGACGCTGAAACTGTCGCTACGCGAAGCCGGCCTGTAGGGCCTATACCAGAGGAGAAAACAGGCCGGCTTCGCGTCGTGACAGTTTAAACGCCTGTGTCTATCTGTATATGTATATACAGATAGAGGTGAAACTGCCGAATGCTATATTTGTAATTAGGGACATTTGACAGTAATCAAACATGGAGACATTTCCTGGTGGTCATTGTTGGTTTTCATATTCGTAGATATCTGTACGGCAGATTTCAATTTCGAATGCTGCGTACGCTTACGGTACACTGCACTACACTACAGTAGGCCTACACGATGATTGGCAAAGTCGATAGAAAGGGTGAACGTTCGCGTCTGACGTAAACACAAAATTGGTCGGTCTTCGCTCTATGGGCAATCACATACACGATCCCTCAGACAGGAGACACTAGAAAAGTTTTTGTGATCAGTTTATTGATTTCCATTTTCACAGATCACAGTTCGAGTGCCTGAATAACTATACCACTCCAGTCGGGAGCCGCAATATTGATTTAAGAAAGCGTGCGCAAAGGACTGTGGGATCGGCCGAAAATAATTCGAGCAAACACATATAATTAATTCGAGCAAACACATATAATTAATTCGCTCAAACACATAATTAATTCGAGCAAACACACATAATTACTTCGACCGAACATACAATTAATTCAAGACACTAGTAGAAATTAATTCTAGCACACATTAAATTAATTGCAGCACGTGAAAACATTTTGAACCCAAAATTAATTGAAGGAATTAATATATTAAATCTAGACTACATAAAATTAATTCCGGTACATAAAAACCATAGAAATAATTTGAAATGTTAGCAAAATTAATTCTAGACTACATAAAATTAATTACAGCAAAGATAAGGAGAAATAATTAATTGGAACAAATAAAATTAATTCGGCATGACTACACAAAATTAATTAAAGCATATAACAATTAATTAAAAGAAACATACAATTAATTCGAGGTGCTAGTAAATTAATTCCAGTCTACAAAAAATTAGTTCTAACATACTAAAATTAATTAAACATAATTTTGACCAGAACGGGCCCCCATAGTAATAGCATTCCAAACGAACACACCTAGGTTTTGAAATATTTCACAACGCATAGTCGGGGGAGAGGAAATTACACGAACAATTCAATGGCGGGAATGGTCATTAAGGGCGTCCTCCTAGTCCCCCTTTACACAGAGTAGTTTGAATTTAACAAATTATTGTTGAGTCATTTGATGGCTACTTTGGACCGTTTACTTTAGATACAGTTTTCATTTAAAGACTAAAACGATATATTAAATTGTAAATGACTCCTGATATTAAATTGGTGGCGTCTTCAATTCGGAATTAACAAGTGTATCCCATAGGATGCACATTAAGCATATCAAGACAATTAAGTAAGACTATTTAATTCGAATTGGTTTTACGTGTTCCCTTGTCTAACTCTTGTGTAATAGCATTTTGAATATTCTGCCTGGGGTAGAATGCTCCTCGTTGACATATATTTTTCTGATTTACCGCTTGTGAGTATTATTTTAAAGCTCTTGGAGTAAGCACGATCATAGTCTTTCGAAAATGCAATTTTCCCTATTGAGTGAACATATGGATAGCGTTCATTTTGACTTTCAAATGTCAGTAAATGTTAGGTAATTGGTTTCCCTATAATCAAAATTTGGACGATCCCCCCGCCCGATTTTTAATTTTTATTTGGTAAGACAACGGTTAAAAGTTTCATCCAGGAAAGTCTTAACAAAAGTTTAGATCTTTTACTTTAAAAGCAAACACTACTTAAATGTTGACTCACATTCATAAACAAGCGTACGGAACATTCAATATTTACTGTCATCAATAAACATCTTCAAGTACAAAAAGATAATATCGGTGGCGGATACGAACATAGTGACGAAACAGATGCATAATCTTGAAGATACATTGGCAATAGTAAATTGTCCATTTTTTCTCTCTCAATATTCTGATCTAAATTTACACTCATGGTGTGCGCATATGCGGGAACATATACTCTGGATTGAAATAACATAATTTCAGAAAAGATTGGTTAGCTGCCCTTATGATTCCTAGGAAAAAATTGGTCATTATAATTCTTTAATACTGGACTTGATAATAATCTTTAATGATAGATGCAGTGAAATATCCTAGGTACGATGGCTTAAACAAACAGTAATTCTGTGTTATCTTAAAGGTATTGAAATCGATCCCAGGGCCTAGGAGTGGCACGTGTAAAACTGTGTGTATCTTTGCGTCAGAGGCGGAATAAATCTATTTATCCAGGAAATCTTAATCCCGACTGCTATGTTTGTACGCACATAGAGCCAGTCGACGTTAGGGACACAAAAAACAACACGAGGAACAAACAGGCAGTGGTTTTGAACAAAATCAATGTACCCGGTACTTCACCGATGTCTGTAACTCAGTACATGAAAATATTCGTAGCTTGACGCACTTTGAACATAGCTCGTAACAAGTGACAGCGGAAAGCCCACAGAACTACGTGTACAACTATAACAGCCACTCATGTAGTTGGCGCTCAGTGAATATTTTCGATCAACAACTTTGACGGGTGATGGACTGACCTTTTCTACCGCAATTGTTATCTCCCTCGATTCAGCAAAATTTTCGTATGGACTATTTATGCGGTGTTTACAGTTGTTACGTAGTGGTAAATCCTAGTCGTATTTACGACTGCTGCGTAAACAGTCACTGAATAAATTTTGCACACATTTACGAGCACTGGATATTACTACCGTTTTTAATCGAAAACCGTCCGTATACGCACATGACAGTTGTGACAAAAACAACACAAAAAATCTTGCGTACATTGTTACTGCATTACTTTGACCAAAAAATCACCCAAATGCTGAACGGTGATCATACAGAACTCTGCTGCAGGTTTCTGGACTAAACGACCCCAAACCGACCGGGTCCCAGTCAACTGTGCCGGGCTCGACGTCTACTCTATCAGCGTCAACTCAAACTTTCACTCCAGAAAACTTTACCCCACAAACTGGAATATACTAAATTTACCTTGAAAAAATGTCAAACTTTGTATCGTATTGAAAAAATCTTACCGGGGCCACGGAGCAAATTAAAAAACCAACAAACCCCAACAGAAACAGTGGAATGATCATTAGTGTGCAAGGTCGCTGTATTATATGTCAGGGTGAAAAAATCTAGCTTTGAAATTTCTGGACTGTACAAACGGCGGGGCAGAATTAGACAAGATTACGACCAATGTGTTACCGCCGATGGTACATAGCGTACTGTTGATAGCAGGTAGTTCGGTGTCCAGTGAGAACACGATTCCGAATATATTACGGCTGTTGATTTGAGCTGCCTCCGATCGAAAATTTTCAACACAAAGA
>LD347163.1:252410-273171 GCA_001465055.1 Ptychodera flava | reverse complement strand
AACCGAGGTGAGAAAGAAATCACCTGTATGGACTTGCAAGGATTCTGGGATATGGTAGCTATACAGGCAAGTAAACTCTGCATGCTTTTTTCATAGTTAAGTTTTTTCAAGCAAATACTTGGCCTCTGACAGTTACCAGTGGAAGCTATAGGAAGTCTGATATGCAACAAAGTTGTAATTTTGCAATGATGTGAATCAGAGGTCATGCAAAATCAAAGGTCAAGGATTTTGGCTTGCTCATTCATATGCATGGACCAGTGGGTATTATATTTTTACTAATCCAAAACACAATTAGTTTTGGACTTTATGATAAAAAAATTATATTTAGGACGCCGTGCACCAGTATGTGTTGTGTGTGCCCTTGATTATTGGTCAAGTAGACCGCTAAGAGCTAAATGCATTCCCTAACTTGAAAGAATAGAAAACAAATTCAGAGATTCAAGCAAAGAGTAATCATGGCATTTATCAGTCTAGTTAGTTCCACTAATATTGCTTATAGCTATCTTGAGCCATAGAATTCTTTGCTGTCATGGCCTGTGAAAATATTGTTCAGGAGGTTAATGATGACTTTATGAAGCCATACATTTAGAATCAGCCAGAATTCTACATCTATCCTTGGGAAAATGTTAAAATGAGCAGTTGATGCAGTGTTTGGTTAAGTTATCATAGTTATTAACTATCCTATAGACACTGATTGATGATTACACCATTTATATCGCAGGTTGACAACGTACAAGCCATGTTTGATGAACTTGAAAAACTGAAAAACAACAGCTGGAAGAAAGAAGAGACTAAGGTGGTCAAACCACAACCTCAGAAAAAAGTTGTCAAGGTAACCATTGATTTTTGGGTTCATTTCATCTTTATTATCATAACCATAGAAATCAAGATATGATTTCCTTCCCTCTCTGTATTTCAGACCTACCTTAGTATCAAAATGATTTTCGTACAACTAATCATGAGCTTTGATTTGCCCTTGTGGTGTTTTTTAACAATTTTGACCCATTTTCTGCCAGGCGTGTCAGTTCCCCCATCTGCCAAGTAAGTTCAAAGCGGTATTGAGTGAAACCTACATGTATTTATACCTATTTTGCATTGTTTTATACCATGTTTAGTCTCTAAAAATCATGTTTACAGTATCTTTGTTTATTCTGGCCTTCAAATGTTCAAGTCTTAGTTGAAATGCTACAAATAGGACATGCGTGTTGTGCCTTACTAGTTTTAACCAACTTGAATGATGGTGAAATATGAACTTAGCAGGATAAGGGCTAATGTCTATAATTATGTATGTCATATGTTAAAACAAAAACGCTTCTCTAGATATGATATTTTCTTAATTTTTCATCATGTACAATATCATTGCAACAACTATGGCAATACTTTTTAAAAGGCAACACCGTAATTTTAGAATTTTAATTTTAGAAAATCATTTTATATTTTTTTGGTAATCAGAAGACCAAACCAGTGGTCGCAAAGTCCAGCAAAGCCAATGATGCTAGGGCAGCAGCCAGGAAGAGGCTAGCCGAGGCCAAGGCCGCCATGAAGGCCAAGTTTGCCGAGGAAACATCTGAGAAATCCAGAGCTGAGGAAGTGAAGACCTTTGATGCTGGTTTCTTTAAAGTCTCGAGTCCTGTCAGGACACCGGGAAAACACTGTGAAGGTACTATTGTCTGCATTTTATTTCCTTTTTGTCAGAGGACAGGTTTCAAAAGCTTGCTTGCCAGTTGAAGATGTACATGTGAAAAGTGATTTATACACAGGGGTTGTACAACCCTGGAAAATCCTTTTAAGTCCCTGAATTTTAAAGCCTCCTGAAAAATCTTGAAAAGTCTTTACAAATGAAATAAGTCCTGGAAGATTGATCATCCCCATGGTTGGTAACTGTCCACAATAGAAATACTGACCCCTTGACCTTTTTAGCAAGTTTCATCAATCGCTATGATTTCAAATTGCTAATACAAGTATAACATGTTCTATATACAGTATTTTACTGCCATCGCGATAATTGTTGGTACACCCAAGCCCCAATATACTTAGGTAAACCGCTGGGAATATACCTACATCGCGAAGAGATTAGCTGACAGCACTATCGCTATGTGCAGGAAGTTTGGCAGATCATCTTTCAGTCTGTTTATCAAAACACCGTTGGGCATCTCATAAAGTAGAGGCCGTTCAATTTGCATGACCGATAAATTACTGAAATAAAGCATTGACTTTCTATGAAGTTAAATTGCTTTTGCCTATGTGTATCACCACGTCTGCGGTAAATTTCATTGATTTCCTATTTTCCTGAAGTTTTCTTGACCGTTTTGCACGAATGACAATTAACTCGCACTTTCTCCAACTTGAACAGCCCAGAATCAACTTACCCAAGACCAATTCGCCCGTTGTTTGAGATTTACACGTTCTACCGCGTACCTATGCACCCTCCGTTGTCGATTTAGTCTAGTAGAGCAGGGATTACCCTGTCTCAAGAACGGCATGAGATAAAATCGCACATGAAAAAAAACAGTGGGAGAATTTCAAAGTCTGTGGGAACCGGACCTAACTTTCCCTGATTTTCTGCATATTGGTTAACTTGCATTACAATACACTCAGTGAGACAGTTTTCGGACGACCTTAGTTTTCAGACATTTAATGACATGCTGTTCGTTATACTCACTTCGCTCCGTTTTGATAGCGTTTTACAAGTCATGCTACAGCATATTAAGTCAGGTGACGCTGCCGTCCCGTTTTGGATTTTTTTGGTAGAAGCTATTTCGGGCGCTACAAACTTGGTGAAGTTAGCCACACCGTATGATACGAGATGTCGAACGCAACACACAGGGACAGCCCGTGTCTGATATCTAAGCGCTATACACATTGAAATATAGTTGCGTCGTCCATGGATTAAACGTAACTAATTATCACGAAATATTTCCATATAGCTTTCTAAAGACATCGAAATTGAAAGTCGGGAATCGAAAGTTCAAAATATCAATATTTAGCCCCTTATCACATTCAAAATACGACGTCCGATTACTGCGATAGCAGTCCGATTACATGCACTCAACATGGGGGCAAAAATTTGGCAACTTTGACCCCCTAAATGCCACTTCTGTCGGTGTTAACATTTTGAGGATAAACACAATAAAGTTTCAAAAGGTATGATAATAAGATTTCGTTGTGCTCGTCATTTATGAAACAGCTTTGGGCGAAATCCACTACCCTGTCCGGAAACTCACACTGAGTGTAGTTGTAATCGGAGGCGATCGAATCCATACTTTCTAGTGCGGGAGTAACGGAAGTACAGTAGTCCAGAATAGTGCATTTTCGTTTTTTCTTCGCACTACCACTCGTACTGGACACGAATATTCCTTCGAAAGCGCCATTTTTAGCGACAACAACACACTGTACATCAGCAATGAACACTTGCTGTATCGACTCCAATGATTTGTCAATGAACGCAAAACTTCCTGTTGGAAACCAATCACAAACGCTGTTGAAACGGGTAACTCTGCAACAGCTTTTTTCTAGCGTAATTATAGCGCTCTCTACGGCGACACAACGAGTGGTTCTGTACTGAAAATCTGCCAAATATTACCGATGAATTTAGATCGCGTAAAGGTATCACATACGCGCCATTTGAATTATCGGCACGACTTTTTTGCCCAATTGATTTTTCTGATTGCGATTTTTCTGATTTTTTAGCGTAAATATCGCGTTATCGCGCCCCAAAGTGATCCCTGGTAGAGGGTAGAATCGAGACTGTTTGATTTTATTTGAACAAAAATATTTCGATTGATTGACTAACACAGCCAAATTTTAAGCATTTTCTTCAACATTAGAAAATAAGTCATCGCCTTTCCTTGACATTTCCATTTCGTTTGAAAATGCTGTGTCCCCATAATCGGTGTGAACGCGAAGGTTTTCCTTGGCCGTATTGACTGAGAGACGGCTCCTTCTTTAGCTATATTTTCAGATTTTCGATAAGATGTCGTCAACTATTCCTTTCAGTGCACACTGCAGGTCTGTCTACGTTTGCAGGAAAAGCTATCGTTGCCTTCCCAACAAATTGAATTCGGGCCAGTTGTATCGGGCCAGTTGGAATGAGTTGGGTTCTGAGTCACGAGTGGTTTGAAGAGGTACCCCTTTTGCACTGGGTAGATTAAAAGCGAAAGGAAGGTTATCAACAGCATCGATGAAATGCCTTTTTTCTCACCGTGTTTTTTCATTTCTCTGTATTTTTTCAGTGATGGCAATTTGAAAATAGTAATTTCGTGTCCGCTGATCGTGACGATTTGATAGCTCTCAGAATTCGAAGTACAAAACGTCACTACCTCCGGGCCATGCCAGGCCGCGGGAGACAAGACAACACATTTTCAAACTTGGGTCATGCCCAGTTTACTTTCTCGATTGGATACGTTGAGGTCAAAATACAAACTTTGCCATCGATTAACGATTAAAAACTATGGCATTTCAGCATTCTTTGAAATTGATGATATGACTGTCCTTTTCCGTTTTACATTTCTTGAGAAAACTCTACTACATGTATGTACCCACTTTGGTCTGATACCCCCTATGAATAATGACATCATCTGTATGACGCACCCAAATAAAATGTGACTGAACAGTGAAGTATGTCTGCTTATGTCCTGTCAAGGCCGAGACTCGTACAAGGTGTACGAGACGACAGCAACTTTGCCTCTAGGCCGAAGTTGTCAGAAATATATCCGAGAAAAAAAGGTCTTCTTCAACACCACGAAAGCCGTCCATGAAAACTGTAGAGGTTATGGCTGACAGTTGAAGAATGTTTGTACGTGACAAATTCCCGCCACGCCGCGGACCAGCAGCAACGATTATTACACCTCACGTATTATTCAGGTACTGTGATTGGCTGAGTCTCACTCACGTGATATAGAACAAAAAGTGATAGAACATGGCTTAGGTGATATAGCCCTGTCGCGTGCAGTGATATAGCCCGCTACCACGTTATGGAATACCGCCCGTACTTTCTGCACGTACCACATCGTCGCGTACATTTGCTTGGTATTTTCTGTAAAGCAATGACTTTTGGAAAGGCACAAGAAATTAGCTCGACCTGAAGTACACGACGAAGTTTAGTACATTAAACGAGAAAAGCTTGAACAACACTGTGTTTGTTTTTAGACGTCAACTTCATGTAGCATTGCGATCGAGCAACAAATAGAACGTTTCACTGTGGCGAGTCTCGATCGACACTTGACCGCATTCTGAGCAAATTTTCGAAAACAAGTGTTTGTTCGGTGTAATAAAATTAATAACACACGCTAGCACGGGCAAGATCACGATTTGTTGCCTGCCCTCGGGCTGGTGCTCATGACGGTAATATTGATGATACCCTCGCCTTCGGCTCGGGCATCATCAATATTACCGTCATGAGCACCATCCCTTGGGCGGGCAACAAATCGTGATCTTGCCCTTGCTGGCGTGTGTTATTATTTAACTATCCACACAGTAATTTCAACTTGATAATCAGCTCATACACGGAAACCGTCAGAAACCCAAACTTTGTCTGTATTACTTGTAGTTCTCACAGAATTTCGCTACGACATATCGGATAACAGAACCTCGAAGCCTGGAAGTTTTACAAGTAGTATCTTTTTAGAAACTACATCAGTGCACGGCCGATAAAATACGGGTTATTTACACAATTGTCTATTCTCACTGTCACTCTAAGAATACGCATCTACTTTAAAGCAGTCGGCAAATCGGTTTCTTCGAAACGAGATTATAAATTTAGAGACTTTGAATTTCACTCAAGGAAGCCGTCCGTTTGATGGAAAATTGTCAAAGTACATGCTTGAGGTAAGATGACACTATCGCGCGATGGGTGTAAAACGTGAAAAGGTTCATGTTCAACATCATATAGAAAAACTACGCACATTGTAAACCTCGACGTAAACCGATCCCTTCATAAAAATAACAGTTAAAAATACGGATTTCACCTCAATGCCGGACGCAAATTACAGTTTTTGTGAGACAGTGGTAATGACGGCATTTATGATGACAACGCCTGTACCACAGGTTATTGTAATGTTGCTTGGATAGTTGTTCGAGGCGGACGGCCGCAGGTCGCCGTTTACTTGGAAAAAATAGAAAGGTCAGACACTGATTTCAGACAAGCAGCCTAAAAGAAACAAAAGAAACAATCTGGCGTCAAATAAATGATCCCCGACTATCACAAATACCTTCAAATGTTTATTGCTCCAGTATGGCCGGCCTAGAAACGTTACATGTGCCGAAATTTGGCAATATTCACTTCCTGGGGATTCCGCACACTTGCCCTGTATCCGCCATACTGACTTAATTGGACTTCGCATTGAATTGTGGGTAAGTTAGTTCGAACGAAACGAAGTCAAACGATAACATTTATACCTTCATGACAGGGAAAGTCTGTCGAATTTGGTTGCTTCAACATGTTCCCTAGGCAATGGAATTTACCACAGCAATTCAACAAAAACTGGCAAAAGCAATGTAACTTTACTTGTACAAGTTAATCCTTTATTGTACCATCCATCGTTCACGCTAAATGAATGGCCTCTGCTATAGTGTTTTGTCTAGGGGACACCGCATACGCACCCCACAGTGTTTTCGATAAACAAACTGCAAGATGATATGATGCACTAGCAATACTGTTGGCTAATTAATTTGCGATATAGGGATATTCCCAGCGGTTTCCCTAAGTATATTGGGTGTACCAACAATTATCGCGATGGCAGTAACAAACCAATTGTTCAAAAAGTTTGTGAAGTGACATGCATAAATTGTATGACGTTTTCTGACTTGTCCTGGTAGTTCAACAGTGATAGTGTATATGTTACAGCGGCTTGTGTCGCTGTGATCTTCTGGGCACTGAGACTTTGTTTGACATTGTTTGACTGATTTGACCTCTAATTGCTCGGTATGTAATACCATCTCTATACTGTATAGGGCATTTGATTGAAATTTTCATAATTGATGTATGGAAATCATGTTTTTCATTGAACAGCTGGTACACCATCCAAGGCCACCCCCTCTGGGAGCAGAGTGGCCAACTCTTCATTGACAAGTAGAGTGTTAAGCCCAGCTATTGCAAGGCTACAGCAGTCACCGCTGGCAACCAAGACCGCCACCCCAAAGAACCACACAACCAGGCTACGTCGATCCCTCTGCCAGAAGAATACGCCAGGTGTTGAAAAAACTGACAAGGGAGATGTAAGTACAGAATTCTGATAAGTGGACTTTGCTGACAAGTGTAAATTGTATCATAAGTCCATTTAAAGAAAATTCTTTGTTTGCCGTCCTTGGAATTTTGAAAAACTTAGCAGCCAGCCAGGGAACAAGCAAACACAGACAAAAAACAGAAGTGTATTGACATAAGCTAAATTTTTATTTGGTTTCCTTTGGAAAAATATTTTCATTTGCAATAGTGTTAACATTGTGTTTGTTTTCTTAATTTTCTCTGAAAACCTACCAGCACGCCAACGGCAAACAAAAAATTTTATTTAAAGTGCCTAATATGTGTACTTCTGTAATTGAAATTCAATGTAGATGTTGTCACATTAGCAGTGATATAATGAATCTCTTTGTCTTCAAAACCATTCCAGAATATCCAGAGTACATTTGATTTTTCCAAGTATCTGATGCCGACCCAACCAGTGGACAGCCCAGCACCATTGATGACAGACTCCCCGGACACGTCCAATGTCAACGTGGTAGACTTGAACCTGCAGGCCGAGGAGTTTATGAAGACGGAGCCATCACGGCAGCTGCAGGATTTGACGATGAGAAGTCCACTGAAAACCAGACAGGCTGCCCAGTACAGTGAGTTTGGGCCTTATACCTTGACATTAGTCAGTATTCATACTTTGTACATCTGGCAGTTGTGATAGTATGCAAACTTTCAAAATGACCAAAGTTTATATCTTCTAACAAATGTCCCGGGGTATGTGTGTTACATGCCATATATTGCCTGTATAATTCTGGATGATCAAAATCTACTTGGAGATAATTTTTAGCTCATATTTTTAAACTTTTTCTCAAGCCAAGAAAGTGGATGACTGTGTCCTTACTTCTAAAATTCTTGAAAAGTTAAACCATGGCTTAGTACTGTGTTGTTGCTTGCGTAGTCACAGTTTTTTACTAAGATTTCGGAACACTGGTACCATTTCTACTGTCCCCTAATCTGACTGCATTGATATACCAAGGGGGAATCTCAGTAAAATAACTGGAGAACCCAACTAACATAGCCTCTTACCTCCTTCAACAAAACCACTGATAGTGAGAGTGTTGATGGTCATACATATTTTTACCGAGGAAAAGAAATCCGCAAAAAAAAGAAAAGAGCACTTTTCATACCAAAAAAAAATTTAGATACAAGGACCAAGCGGTTTGTCTCTTGATTTGTGTGGCAGTGTATGGGTAGGGTCACAGTCAGTGCAAAACATCTGTCATGTAATTACTAAGCTTGATTTTCTTCACTTTCTCTGTGTTTCAGGCAACAGTCCCGTTTCTGCCAAATCTCTGTCCAACAACTTCTCCAAGATAAGCTTGATGTCCAACACTCCTGGACAGGTGAGACTGTCTTGCTTTGATCAGAATTCCAGGGTCTGTATGCCCCTGAAAAGTCTGTGAATTTAAAGCCTCCTGGAAAGTCCTTGAAAAGTCACTAAAAATGAAATAGAATCCTGGAAAGTCTGGGGAAAATGGATAGCTACCCGTGATCTTCAAAAATCAGAATGTGATGAAGATTTTACATGTCACAAAAATGAAACTTGGAAAATGGTTTCTTTGACCTTGAAAGGTACTTGAAAATTGCAGAAATAATCCTTGAAAGTTCTTGAATTTGAAGTGACTTTAGTGTGTGGACCCTGTCATTCTCGTCAGTGTATTTGTTTGCAACAGGTGAACATGGCATGGTTTCATTTTGCATGGTGTCGTCTTTTAAGGTTTGCATTGAAACGTACAAAATAATTGCTGCAGTAGTGACTGGTCAGTGATGAGATAATTGTACTTCATAATGTTACTGGAATTGATTTGACATGTTTCTATTCTGTAGTGTTGTCATTGTGAGGTTGTACTGATTGCAGTGTAAAATATAACATTGTCTTATTGCAGCACTTACAATGCTAGATAGCAATTATTTTCTTGATGGCAACAGTAATTTTTACAGTAAAACGTATATAGTTGATACCTGGTATATTGTTGCAATAAGTTGGAATAGTGTGTCAATATTGCCCTTTGAAGGCTGATTATGATGTACACTTTTCAACTTGGGCATGTTCCCGGAAGTCTTGACCAATTTTGCTCTCAGTCTTATCTGCTTACGTGCCCAACTGTTACAAGTAATATTGTAGAATTAGATATATCTATTTGTTGCAGTTAGTCAGTATAGCATTTCAATAGTGTGTTATCCAGGTGCTGTGTTTGTCAGTGTTGCTGTAATTTGAAATGGTCAGACTAGAGGTGTTTTATACCGTTCCCAGCAGTTTTCTATCTCAAAAGGGGTTGAAGAGCGTTTCTGAATCAAAGAAACAAAACCCCGCAAATACATAAGGGGCAGTGGTCTTGTTTGATGGGATAGAACAAACTTGACATGGTTGTTCGTAGCTCTTTGATTCGACTGGAGAAGATACCTAAGTTGTAACAATGTTGCAACAAAATTTGTTTGGCTGAATAAAACAGGCTTTGCAAAAATTTCTATCAATGTATATAATGTACAGTTCTTTGTTACCGTTCTTGTTTTCTCAGGAAAAAATTGACACTGAAAATTATCTGTTCACACCGTTTGAGAAGTCCAGTATCCATAGCAACACAATGAATGATTCTGTCAATCTGATGTCTTTTGATTCACCATCAGGTGAGTACAGTGAAAGCTGTCTTTACTGACACCACAATAGTCAGGACATCTCTCAGTCAGTGATAGATTTGAACAGCATTTTACTTGTCTATTAACCCTACCAGATAGTATCATTTTCCAAGTTCCTAAAAAGCATTATTGAGTCAAATCTGTACGTAGTTTCACCTACATGTACTTGGCTTGGTATGATGTAGCAGATTTGGTCAGTAAAACTCAAATTTATATTATCTTGGTGTTCAGGGGCCTTTAAGTATACAAGTTTTTGGTAAAATGGTATATATATATGAGACGTTCATGAAAACACATGACTGTCTGATTCATGGCACATCTACAGTGGGTTCCATGAGCACAAAGTACAAGCATTCGTATCATATCTTCTTAGACTCCAGAGCAGAACAAAACTGCAATGTGCGATTGCTTTGTCATTTGATTGACACCTGTCAGTACATCCTTTGATTGACAGCTGTCAATATTTGATTCAAAACGCTAGTTACTGAGCAGTCCTGTAGATGCTTGTCATATTTGATAATCATCATTTAATCACAGAGTCATTTGGTGTGTTAATGATTATCTTGTCAGTTGATTACACACAACATCAGATTGTTATCTGATACAGGTCTATTTAAGTGTGATTGTCAGTCCCCACTGTCAGAATAATTGAAAGTAATAACAGAAATGCATCACTGAAGTTCATCTGAGATGATGACATAGATAGTGGTCTACCACAGACATTTGTCAATGTCATTCAATATTCACGGATTTATACAGATGTGAAATTGATACTGCTAGCCAATCAACCAGCAAAGCTCTTTGAACGGACTTTTCTGACACTCTTAGATATGTGTACAGCCACCTCTTTCAATTCTGTAACCACATACACATTTGTCAATTTCAAACCAATTTTTATGGCTCAGAATTTCCAGTCAGTTGATAAAGAATAACTTGTTATCCAACTGTAACAGTGAGATGTTTACACAATTTTTTTTCACTCTGTTAATATTGTATTGTCTTGATAAATCTGAGTGGCTGTCATCATTTAGACTTAGTCTCTGAAAAGGAATTCATAAGACATAATAAAATCAGTATTGATGATAATGCATGACATTTCTTCTTTCACAAAGTTTTAGAATACACTAGTTTCTGAGTTGATGATATGTCTCTGTGAAATTTTGTTAAGACTAGTGCCGTGTAAAGAATGGAACAGTGTACTATATCATAGCCATAAGGGGCGGTGATCATTGCTTTAATCAAATGCAAATGGTTTCGTGCCTAGCCTCTAGGGTAGCCAGTTTTGGGGCTATATTATTTTTATAACATGCCTCTTCCACATAATTTTCATACCAAATTTTTGGTTTGATTTGACAAATGACGATTAGTACTTTACTTTAAATTTTCCACAGTACCAGAATTTTCCATCGCCATCCAGTGGTCAATTTAAAATCAAAACCAGGAATCAGAAATATCTCAATATTCAATACCCGGTTTTTATCCCCATGCACTTTCAGGACAACCGAAGCAAATCGGGACAATCTCCACCAGTTCCTTGATGAATGGATTATTTTCACCACTGCAAACTGGCCCAGTGAGACGTTCCACCAGACGAAGCACTGCCAATCCAAACCCCAATCCTCCACTCTTTTCTCCGTTGTAAATTTTAAACCATACGCCATTCATCCATGTTGAGACAATTTATCTTTACCGTGTTTAATATTTTCAAACCTTGACTGCCATTTCCTTTATTGTTTTACTGTTTGTCTACCTTGTATTTTTAATTCAGAAAGACTGAAACTTAGAGCTCAAAATATATTTATCAATTTGCAAAAACAAGAACTGAAGCGTGGAGCAGTTTCAATCCAAAACTGAGCGGCGTTTTGGATACTGCATCTGAATGGAAGAAAAGTGAAATATATCTGTATTTGAACAAGATGTTCACTTTTATCTCATTTTAGAGTTGACAACATTCATAGTGTTCACTTTGCTATTCAGATTGTATGCTGAATTCATCAATATCTTGAAGCTCAACTTTAGTCTGCATGTCATGAAAATACAGTTTCATTACCAAAAATTCCCTCTAAATACACCTCTACAATCAAAAACTTGATAGTTTTTATCCTTGTGGAAAAAATCTTAGTAATGTTAGATGATATAAATAACCTATAAATATATATAATCATGGAACAAAGTCTTATTTATTGTAAATTTCATATTTTTAGATACAGGGTTTTTTTTTGAAGTTCACTTTACAGTGTTAGGGACCTGTGTTCATTCTAACACTTTCAACAATGATTGCTGATGGGGTGAGTGTTTATGTAACCTTTGACCTCTACCAGAAATCACTAATGCGTCAGCCTAATGCTTGTTAACTTCACTGCCCATGTCTTTTGTTAGTATTCATACATTTTCTTGAAAAGTTGTCCAGATTTTGGACGGAAAGTCGCTATCAAATGAACAGCATTTTTACATCCTTACATTTCACATTCTCCAAGAGTATACTATGTGACGGAGTGAACTGTGGGTGTAGTGAAACCATTCTGGAAGAGATGACACTGCCATATGAATATGTGTTTTGTAAATATAATTTCATCCCATTAACTGTACTTTTTGAATGTTGAAGTTGAGAGTGCTGTCCTTTGGCATAAATTTCAATCACCCACTTTGGAATGTAAACTTTAAAAACATCAAAACTGAGCAAAAGCAAATATGAGGGGATTCAAACCTTTGAAAATTAATGAAAGACGTTTTTCATTGGTGTCTCTCTTTCTCTGTCCTTCACTCTCTAATGACCCCCTAGGTTACTAATGATCAATACATTACATAACTGTCTGTGTCCCTATAGGGCCAGTACGTGTAACTAGATTTTTCACTATTTTTTTGTATGTCAACAATAATTTCTTCTACTCCCATAAGCATACAGCATGTCAACTCAATGTGTACATCTGTAGACTGCGTTAATATTGTTAACAAGTGAATTTCTGGTCCAGGCTAGAATTCAAATGTAAACAGTAACAGTGCATTTTACACAGTCATATAGATAGCTATTTTGATAAAGTAAATAGTTGGTGTTTCAACGTGCTTTGGAAAGTAGAATAAGAACTTGCATTAGGCATACAAAACAAGCATTGAAAGTTATATCTACTGGTCCTTGAAACATTACTTTTGCAAAATATTTTTGATTTGCTGCAACTAAAATTCGTTTAGTTTGGTTTGTGTTGTTGCATTGCATTTCCTGTATCTATTCTTCTGTACAAATCAATGCTTGATTACAATCCAGAGAAACATTTCACTGCCATTTTGTAGAAATATTTTACAGAGTTCTTTATTCTATCTTCTTTTTTTTCCTTTCAAAAAATTTACACAAGTTTTTATGATTTTTATGGCATCACTGATCCGAATGGACTCGATATTCAGAAGCTCATCAACTTGAAATTACATGGGAATGTCCGTACAACAAGTAAATGGCAATCTCAGTATGACACCACTTGAAGTGGCCAGTTCAAGTCTGTGTGTCCTTGGTATGACCCCATTGTGTTCAACCATGGTTGGAACTCTACATAAATTGTTCAGATCAGAGTCACTTAAATTTTGTTGTAGTTCTCAGGCCATAACATGGCAGAACTATTGGTAATGCAAACTAAGGGACACCTCCATTCAGCGTGTGATGTTGTTTGTTTACATGTATAATTAGATTTTTTTTTCAATAAAAGTTCTGATATGTATAACTGTGACATGTACTTTGTGTTTTTTGCTTGGCCACACTTTATTAGCTATACTGATAGGGAAAAATTGACTCAAAAAATACTATTTTGAAAATGGCGCCATAATTTAATCAAATGTAACTTTACCTTACAGTAATAAGAAACCTACATACTAAGTTTCCACCAAATCTGGCCTTTGGTTACAGAACTCTTGCAATTGGAGGGTTTTGCTTTCTTTTACCGCATTTGCATATTTTTGACACTAACATGTTCATTTAAACAAATTCACATCTCTATCCCTGGATGGCACCTGTACACCAAATCAAAAGATGCTAGGTCTTCAGTGTTTGAGTTTTTGATGTAGACGGACATACAATACAGACATGCAATGAGATGAAAATGAGACTGATTTACTAAAATCTATGGTATTTATACATATACCAAAACTTCCCCAAAATATAAATACATGTATGTCATTTCCTGCATGATTTAACCCTTTGAGCGCCAAAGTCAATTTTTGTTGCTTTTATAAAATGTAACCCAGTCAATTTTTTTCAGATTTTTGCCAAAATTTTGATAAAAAACTCTAGCCAATGAAATGTTATGTCCATTTGTTCCAAAATTATCAAACAACTACAGAAAAATTTCATAAAAATTTGCAAAATGTTGTACTAAACTTTTGGTAGGAAAATATTACAGCACTCAAAGGGTTACACACAACATGCCAATGGTCACCCCTAGCATCCTACATGACAAATTTCAATAGAATCTGACAAGCAGCTTCAGAGAAGATGATTTATGACCGAAAACTTAAAATAATTTCCCCAAATTACAAATATGCATATTTCCCTACAACTTGAAAGGAAAAAAATACTAAAATCACCGCTAGCAACATGATTACCAAATTTCAAACAATCAGACAAGCGGTTTCAGAGAAGCAATGCAAAAAAGATGATAGACAACCACCTATTCTATAAAAGCTCCATGTCCCTGACAATGGAAGTCTAAAATTTAAAATAAGCAATAAAACTCATTCGATTACATTACCGGTCTTCAAAACTTCATTAAAATTTGCAAATGTGTTTGATTTGATAAAACTTTTGTTACTTAATTTTGTACAGAATTTAGATTCATGACTATTGTCAATGAGTGTTTCAACTCTCTTTATGATTTTATAAAAATAAGCAATTGTGTTCGAGTGGATAAAAATTAGTTTAATATTTGTTTTGTACTTTTCAATTCTCTTTTTGAGACCATGATGTTTGGCGAGGGTTTCCGATTCATCTCCTACATTACTTCATAGGCAGGGAAGTACATAGCTATGGGTCTATAGCTGTGCTGGTGGTTTTCTGATGAGTTCTCTACCTTTTGCTTGCTGGTTTTTGACTTCCATGACTTTTCACCCCACTACCACAGCTATGGTACTTTCCATAGATGAGGAACCATGCACAGTTTGACAGTTTCACATCTCATTCACAAATAAGCCAACACTAATTGATAGCCTGGTTATTAGCGACTTACAATGACCAAAAATCAGAACAAAGTTCATCTAAATACCAGTTTTTTAAAATTTTTCCTGTTTACCCTGAAAAAACATTGTCCTATCTTATAATACTGCTTTACTGTTTCTTCTTTTGCTACATTGTCCTAGTTTTGCTACAATGTTTCTACTTCTACACTAATGCCTTGTTCACATTGGCAACCCAAATGAATTTGGGCTGATGCAAAATAATCCTCCTTTTGGGAACAGATTTGGTCCGTGTCTGCACTTACCGGTACCTGAATTCGGGCCGACGTAAATTTGCCGTCCTTTGTGACCTCTGACCTGTCAAGGTTCAAGATGGCGGATTTGAATACTGGCACGCTGTTTCTACTGTCCATGATTTTCCGGCGTTTTTTACGCACAAGAAGGGCAAATATGACTACCACTCGTCATTTTATGTCTCCTCCGTGCTCCAGCTCCCACGAACCGCCATATTCTACGCGCCAATGCGTTACTCATAATGAACATGTGAGGGCATCAACTGGGAACAGGGCAGACATTACGTGTCCGCTGTTTGCGTCAGACTAAATTTTGCGTCGGCCCTGAACACCCCCACCCCCTCTCACCGGGACCAAACTGTGTCGGCCTAAGGCCGACGCAGCATGTCCACATTGGTTATTTTACGTCGGCTCCGGCCCAGAACCGGCCCTACACCGACGCAAAGTGGTCAATCTGGGGCCGACTCGCAGCGATTTCGAAGCTGTTATCCAATTGGTTGGCAGAATCTTACCGTTATAATGAAATAATACAAATAAACTCCCTAAGTTGCCGTGAATAGTGACAATCGACCAATCAGATATAACCTTGCAAACACGCTGCGAGTCAGCCGTCAATCTGACCAGGGTATATTTCAAGTTCTGCTACAATTTTTCTCATTATGCTACACTGTTCTCTATTGTGCACACGTATCCTGAACTAACTAAGAAATTTGTTGTGGATGAGCAGCAGTTGTGTCATGTTGCTGGGGGCCTATAAGATTAAACACTGCATCTTCCAATGTTGGAGAATAATGGTCAATATCTCCTTGCTGTAAAGTCTCTCTCCCAGCACTTGTCATTTCAAGAGCACTTTGCACTTCTCCGTCTGTAGTTTTACATTTTTTTATTTTGGTTGGTGCATGTCTGTTGCTTGAATATTTCTCTCTCTAGTTAGTTTTATGGAAACACTTCCTTTTTAGTTGTTAGTTGTTGTAACATCCGACTCTCGCTTGTGTGCCTCAACGTGCTTGTACAGGCTTTTTTTCCTAACGAAGGTCTTCCCACAAATAGTGCACGGCAAGGGTGTCCCTGACATGTGTGATCCGGAGTGCCCACAGAGGCCATATGCTGACGAGAAGACCTTGCCACAGATCTTGCACTTGAATGAAGTCTGCGGTACATCGGATGCATCTGGGTGATTCCTTTTCTTGTGTATGCGCAGCTCATGGGGTGAGAGAAATCTCTTGCCGCAGAGTTCACACAAATTTGGTTTCTCTCCAGTATGCGTTCGCTCATGCATCATCCGTGAACTATGTTGAACGAAGGTTTTGTCACAGAATCTGCACTTGTGCGGCTTGATGCCCAGGTGGATGTACAGGTGTACCTGCAGAGAAGACTTGGACGTGCTGAACGTCCCGCAAATTTCACACTGGTAGAAACGCCTATCTATGTGTTCGAATTTATGCTGGTTGAAGCTGAATGGGTGGTTGAAGACCTTTTCACACTTGTTACACTTATAGAAACAGGTATGTTTATGAGTAGACCGTCTGAACATTCTTCCACACTTGTCACATGTGTAGACTTCTTTCCCTGAGTGGGTTTTGTAATGATAATTGAGATACCTCTGTTGGCTGAAGCTTATGGGACACTTGTTGCACTTAAATGGTCTGTCTTTTTCATCTTCCTTGCGGTATGGTTTGAATTTATCAAGTTTGATGGAATGCTTCTCACTGCCACAGTTTGTGTCCTGGTCTGTAAAGACTAAACCTGGTACACTGGCCTCCTCCACTTTTCCTCTCTCATTATTTGTTTCTTCAACATTGGTGTCATTGGCATCGCTGTATGTATTTGCACTGGTTCTTTCATTTTGGCTTTGTTTCTCCTCCTCACCACCTGCAGTCTGCAGCAAAACAAATTCATGTTCTTGTTTCACATGTGCCGTCAAGTGCTCTCTACTTGCAAATGATAAGTCACAAGTATAACAGTTGAATACTTCTTCCTGATGTGTGACATAATGCTTCTGTGGCTCAGTCTCCTTTCCGGTACTCTCCGATTTTTCTGGCTTCTTGATTTCAGCTTCCTTACGCAAGGGAGGTCCTGCGTCTTTTGTGAACTCATTAACTCCCTTTCCATCCACCTGATCAGTTGGTGCCTGTTGGTGATGCGTTTGCTCTTGATGCACAAGGAACTGCATTTTGTCAGAGAAACTTTCTGAGCAAACGTAACATTGCCTCCAGCAGTGGAATTGGCGGTGAGTTTCAAAAGATTGCGTGTCATTGAATTCCAGCTTGCACTCACCACACTGTAGCGTGCTGCTTTCTGCGTGGACCTGGTGAATGTGGCCGATTAAAGCCAGCCTGTCTGAAAACTGCAAATGGCAGTGATCACACTCATGCGCCTTCATGCCTTTGTGGACAACACGTATGTGCTTTACTAAGAAGTGGATTTGACCGTATGTCTTTCCGCACTCATGGCACTTGTGTGCTCCCTGCCGTGGCTCCTTTTGCTTGGGTTTTGCTACCGGGGTGTCCTGAAAAGCTGGTATCTCAGTGTCGCCAGCTACATCCATCCCACGGCAGCCCTTCAGGTGTATCATCAGCAGGGTAATTTTACTAAACCTCTTGCCGCAGACTGTACACTTGTGCCGCCACAGGTGATAGTTGTGAATTTTCCCATGTTGTTTCAGTTTGCGATAGCTACTGAACCTCTCGGGGCATTTACTGCAGGGCCACTTACCGGTGCTGCCGCCACTGCTCTTCCCTTCAGCTGTCCTGTATCTCTGTGACACAATGTTCTTATGATGGATGTTCCACGCATGATCAACGAGAGCGTCCCTCTTGGAGAAAGCAGCGTTGCAAAATGAACAAATGTGATGCTTAATTTTAAAATGAGATACCATTATATGTAACTTGGCACTTTGTTTTACGCTGTAAGTTTTTTTACACAGTTTGCATCGGAAGAGTGATACTCCTTTCTTGTTGTTTGCCTTGCCAGCAGCGTTTCTTCCCTCTCTTCCAACCATTCCGTCACAAGTCCCTTGTTCAGATTCAATCTCATTTTCAGAGACTACATCGAGTAACTTGATAGCCTGCTTCAATTTCTGGCGCCACACTTTCTTATCTGCTTCACTTTTTCCCAAGGTGACCACTGCTGTGTCGTCTTCGGAATGATTATTTTTTCTTGTTGGTTTTACTCGTATCAGCTTATCAGCCACCGTATCAAAGTAACAAAACGTACCATCTGAAGCGTTCGTCTGGGAGATCATTGTTGATTCCCTATCTATTCCATTGACATTCCCTATGGCGTAACTGTGGTGGGAAGCCTCTTCCTCAACATTAATGCTTGGTTCACCATCAGTGGGATCAGCACTCTCCACTTCAACTGCAGCTTTCTCATCACTGCTCTCAACGATGTTAGACTTCAGAGTTTCATCGGTGTTAGCATCCAACAATGCTCCATTTCTGCTGTCATTTCCTATGTCATTCACATTTTCCGCATGTCCTTTCATATGACAATCTAAGTTGAACTGTTTAAAGAATGCTCTCCCACAGATATGGCACTTTAACTTCCATTTTTTGTGATGTACGGAGGCCAGGTGTTTCCTCAACTCTGCAGTAGATGAAAACCTTGCCTTGCATGGCCTGAAAAAGCATTTGTAAAGCCTCCCTCCGTCTCCATGGTCTCCCATCTTTTGCTGTTTGGAAATAAAATGAATCCGTAGCATGTGATTATCAAGACCATTAATACGTTTGCATACCATTCCACATATGCCACACTTGTAATGCATGACGCAATGTTTCTTCTTTTTCACGCTTGAGAGCGCACAGCTCTGAGTTAGTTTTCTCTCTGGACTTTGTGATTCTCCCCCTATGTGTTCTGTTTCATAAGCATTGAGGATTTCTGGTACGTTGCTTGGTGAAATTACCACTGACACAGGTTTGTCCAGAATCTGCTGCTGAGTCCCTGATATACTCTCTGGGCACTCAGTTCTCACTTTACAGGGAGCATTTCCCTTCTCCATCTCTAGGGGAATGTTTGAGGAGACAAATTCTGACATTCCAATTTGACTTTCTGGTTCAGCTTCAACAGCAGGCTCTAGTTTCGTGGGGCTCTCGTCATTCTCAGCTTCACTTGTGTCAACGTCAGCTGCATCGTACTCATCTTCTGACTCCCCATCAGTAGGGTCACTCTTTTCATAAGTTCTCACACATGCCTGCTGATCAGCTACTGTATCACAGTCAGCAAACATACCATCGGAAGTGTCAATCACAGAGACCTCTGTTGTTTCCATTTCTGTTTCATCAACATTCCCCGTTGCATTTCTCTTTCGAGAAGGCTCTTCATAAATACTCATGCCTTGGTCACTTTCAGTCAAATCAGAACTAGTGATGACGGCCGCAGTTTCTTCATTGATCTCACTGCTCAGAGTTTGGTTTGCATTCGCATCTGACAACTTTTCATTGCTGCTGTCATTCAACACATCACTTGCATTTTGTGTATGCCCTTTCATATGACAATCCAGGTGAAACTGTTTCCAGAAGCCTTTACTGCAGATTTTGCACTTGAACTTCCATTTTCCATGATGAGCAGAGGCGTGATGTTGCTTCAGCTCCGTGACAGAAGCAAACCTCATCCGGCAATATCTGAGAATACATTTGTAGACCAGATCTTTACTCTCTCCATCTTCAGGCTTCCGCTGTTTGGCAATGTCGTGAATACGTTGCATGTGTCCATCTAGCTCGTCAACACGTGAGTACTCAATTCCACATACAGGACACATGCGTGGATAGTGACGGTTTTTCCTTCTCTTGATGGGTGGATTTCTTGTTGTGCATGCAGAGGTATCTCCCCGTGGAACCCTTGTTTTTTTCTCTGAAGGTTTGGATTGATCATCGGTGAATTCGGAGATGATTTCAAGCAATCTGTCTGTTGCACTTGATGCTGTTGTGGTTTTGACTAGATTCTGCGACGGAATTTCTGATATACTCTCTGGGTGCACTGACTCAATGCGGTCTTCAGAGCTTCCACCCGTTGTCTCATACGCACTTTTTTCAGAAGCCAAATTGACATTGTTTTCACCAGCAGGCTGAACAGAGACCAATTTCTGACGAAACTTGGTTTTCTGTCCCATCTGAGAGCTGGGGTTTCCCTGATCGTCATCACACGTCATCTCAAACTGAAAGATAATAATACAGAATCCATAAACATTTTGAAAGCATAGACCAATGTAGCTGTCTACATACTCCAGGCAGCATGTTGAATTACTCTGGATTTGCAAATCCACACTGAATGTCACTGGTTGTACCCATTGTGTGCATTATCTATCTGTCAATAATAACAGATCTATCATTGAATATAAACGCTCGTCAAAATCATATGCATTTGGCTGACATATAAATCATAAGTATGAACACAGGAAACTCTGGTTCCTTGTCTGTTTGTTTGTTTAAGTGTTTATTTGTTACCT
>LD347163.1:240051-250624 GCA_001465055.1 Ptychodera flava | reverse complement strand
CCGCCATTTTGGTGTCGCTGAGCAGTTGTGCTGCGCTGAGTTGGTCTGGGTTGAGTTGTATAGCTCCCGATATGGAATCCAGGTTTCTTATGAAACGTGCAATACTGAAGTAGCTCACCTAAGGTGCCACGGACACGCTCAACACACCCGTGCCGTGCTTTGCACGGTCCGCGATTCAGCTCGCACAGATGACACCGCCGCACCTCATAACCTGATCATGCTGATGACCGATGACCTTCTTCGCATCATAAGTAAAACGAGCGTAAAGTTGGCGTCATCCTCATCCTCAGCGGAACTTCCAGCTGACGCTGAAAATGACGCTCAGCGTCAGCTTCAGCGTCGTATCCGAAGATTGCCGAAGTTACGCTACCTCACAGGTGTCCGGAGTTGCCGGTGTACATGCATAGAGAGATCTCTCTCTATGCATGTACACCGGCAACTCCGGACACCTGTGCGGTACCTGATGACGGATAAATGATAAAATTCGCCACAACTTAAAAAGTAACAATACCAATATCATCGCCTAGGATACCGTTAATTATTTGGGTGCCGATTTGGATCAAATACTATCAGGAGAGAGTATGGCCACACATCAATTGAAATAATTCAGAAGGCAAACATTCGTCTTAAGTTTTTGTTTCGCAAGCGTCACTTTTTGGACAGGAACACACGTAAACTTCTTGCCAACAGTCTCATTTAATTGTCTTGTTGATTATGCCTGTGCCTAGTACTAGTATCAAGGTTTGAAGATTTTCAGTAAACATAGACTACAAACAACACAAAATAAAATAATAAGGTATATGCACCCCAGGGAACGTATTGGGCCAGCTTACTTTGAAAACATGAAAACTTTGTGGCTTTGTGTAGAGCAAAGAGTGTCGTATCTGAAACTGAATCTAATGCATAAAATAATAAGGGGTTAAGCTCAATCCTGCCCAGCATCAAATTTTACAGACAAAATGTATACAATCATAATATACGTTCTGGCAATAACTCAGTTTTTATCCAAGGAGGAGCTAAATTATTTCAAGCAAGTTTTCAGTATTCAGCTTCGCAGTTATGGAATTGTCTTCCACGTAGTATAAGGAATATTGATTCCAATCACAATTTAAAAAAAGCTAAAACTGCATTTGCAAGATTCTTATGTCGTACGTGTCCCTCTAGAGGGACTGTGTGTCGTATCAAGAGAGATTTAATTTAATCTTCGTTGTGATTTTTCAGAGGGTTTTAGTCTGTTTTATTTATCTTTTGGAAGTGCTTGTTTTACTCTCTGTTGTCGGATTTCTCACTTTGTATTTTTTTTTTCATTCTTTTCAGTCTTTTGTCAATATGGACCACAGTGGAAATAAGTCTTTAGACTTTTCTGTGTAATCCATGCACAATTTTGTTCATTTTATGGTGTTTTATGTATCATTTTGTGCAAAATAAATAAATTATTTAAAATTATCTCATAAGGGAGCGTTCAGTTATTATGGCCGGGGCGGGCCGGCAAATTCTTCCTGCGCATCAGTCAAAATAAGTGAACCTCACTAGACCCCTTGCACCAAAAAATTTACAAAAAATTGATGGGTTGACATCATAAAGTGGCTGACGCTCCCCCGTGGAAACCCCATCGCAAAAAGAAAAACAGGTGATCCTCAACTCCCCTGTGCTAACATGCAAACTTTCGAAAATAGGATGACCCTCACAATATAATTATTATGTGTCTATGCATGTAACTAAGTACGTATCTGTGTATCTATGTATGCATCTATGTTAACACACACATACACATACACAAATGCTGTTTTACGAAAGTAGTCGATCTAAATGAAATACATAATTATCATTCGTAGATAATGAGGGATTGTATATGTACTGTTTTATGGATATTTTGTGTATTTCACTGAAGTTTTAGCAAAATATGACGTGCACAGACACAGTTGACTTTTCTTTTATCGTTGAGACCATACTAAAACACAGAGCTATGATAAGAGACGTCACTGTGGCACTCTAACTCTGAAACCTTACACAGGGATATAAACACAGTTCCCCTTCCAGGAGCATCTTGCCATCGTTTTTCTATGTAGTATTTATGATTGTATCAATGATGTATTGTGAAATCTTAGAGTATGTTACTTTCTCATACAGAGTTGTCCTAGAGAAAAAAATCAAGGATCAGGGTTTTTCATACCTTGCATTGTATGTAAATTGCAAATTTCATCAAGATGTGTACTATTTGCTAGACAGTCTTTGCAACATCCGGATATCTCTTATATATATTTATATATATATAAATCGCAGTAAATTAAAAAAAAATAGTTCCATGTGAGCGCAGATATTCGACGCTACATTTTCACGACAAGGGTAGAAAATTCTTTGGTGCTTTATAAAGATGTTGTCAGAGGTTTGTGGAGCCGTAAATCCTTATTCAAGTTCTTAAAATTGATTCAAGATTCTTTTAAGGGGAAACGTTCACTCCTTTTAGTCTACTGTGAATGCATGTGCAAGCGTTTTTGGATGCAACAGTACGAGTCTGTCTGACCCCCTATATAACATAACCGGCTTGTCTAGGAGGTCAGCGTCGACCATCTGAAGAGCGCCCGGAACGGCGATTTTGAGAGAGTATGTAGTATGTGCATTCCGGACTACATGTATATTTCGCCAAATCAGACCTGCCAAAAAGATTGTGTTTTTGACAAGAGCTAACATTTCTACACGCTTGACAAAATTGACAATATTAGAGGGTTGTAATATTTAATCAAATAAAAGTTCAAATCGCTGAAATTTTGGTTGTACTTATAGCAAAATTGATAATATTCCTTTCGTTTACACATTTTCTTCTTGTAAGTTAAGAACTTTTATTTTTTGTACTGATGTACGATTAGAATGTCAAATTTCAATCACTGCATGAACTTGAAATGAACCGGCGTCTTTTCACTGATTTGTTTTCGGTAATTTTTGCGAAACAGTTGTCGTTTTGTTAGCACTTCCGAAACATATTGACTTTCCATCACCAAAATCAGAATATAGGCAACACCTCCCCACCACTCCATCATCCCTATGCCGACTGAAGAAGCCGATCATTCCCTAACTGGAAGTCGCTTGGACATATTTCCTACCGTTCTATTAAAAATGGTCGAAGAGTGATATCACAATGCTTAAAATATTTAGAATGATAGCAGAAATTACTGGTTTAAACAGTTGGAAATAAGTGCGACAATAGAAGAGGTAGAAGTAGACATATAATTCTGCTAAATTATGTTCCAGATTAGCAGAAATCAATCATCAGATCAAACAACAAACTGAAGAGAGTTAATATGTAGTCACTGTCTAACAAAGCACGATCATGTCAAAGCCTAATTACTGTACTTGTCTGGAAATCGGTTGATGAGAAATTGCATGATTCAAGGCCGCCCTCACCTGCAATTCCAAAACTTTTACTAGAATTGTGAGCAATGTAATTTAAATTGGAAGATATTCCACGTAGTCATAATCAAATGAAGTATGGCATAAAGCTTTTATGTCATTTTTGTAGTCAAGATGAAACCCTTTATTTGAGTGCAAACGTGAGATTTGGCAAAAGTTCATAGCGATAAAAATCCGAATTATTTGTATCATTGTAGAGTGATCCAACCTTATCATAGGTGGGATATTTCAACTTTAACACGTATGAGCGAAAATTTCGTGCAAATTTTGCACAGTATACAAATACATGTAGTTTAAACTGGCCAACACCCCTTACCAACTCCTTTCCCTGCACAAGCGCGTTAAGCGCGCAGATTTTTCTGAGACAACTGTTGTAATCAGGGTTGGGTCAGCGCATGCGTAACTGGAGTTTCCTGATGAACGAACGGAGAGTTAGGCAAAAGTCGGGAGGCCACTGAAAAAGCCGTTCTGTGCGTGTTCCTCGATGAGTAGTTAGGCAGGAGTCGACAAGAAACAGCAATGCACGCTTCCAAGAAGGGTTAGGCAAATCATTGCGTTATCCACCCCCAGCTCCGTCGAGCTTTGACGGGCAAGTATTTCTGAATCAACGGGTAGGCTAGCCTAGATGATTAGAATGTTTCTAGTTAGTGACTAAACATAGTAATCGGAGTAATTGTTGTTCTGCAAAATTGTATTTATGATCACTTGAACTCCCAAAACATTAACAGGCTGTCATTGTTTGCAGAAAATGTATACGTCTAGTATAGATCCTAGAGTTTTCTTTTGAGTATATTAAGGTTACTTTTGACTCAATGATAGCCTTGTCAACATAAAATCTAACAGTAACTGTATTGATATTTTAATGCTGGCCATCCCCTCATTATAAATGCATTTTGCAATTTAAACTTCATAAGGGACGCTATTTTCTAACACCTTGAAATCTGTTCAACAGTATTAAAACATACAGAAGTGTAGATCATAGCAAATTTGAAATTGTTAAGAATTCACAAAAAAGCTTAAAATTGTTGTTATATTCTATTAGTTCGTTTATATATCCATTTTCTCTATCGGACTTTAATAACTTTAGATTGTAATTATCAGTAAAAGATTGTCACATTTCACCAATGTAAATACTTTAAACACATAGGGGCATAATCAGCTGTGCGTAAAGCCATACACTTTGAAAAGCACATCTCAGAACAACCGCGATTTAAGGTTTACAATAAAGTTTTCCTCCCTTTACAGTTTTGTGAATACAGTTTGCTGATGTAAAAACTATGGTTCAATAGTGTACAGTGTAAAGAATGTCTCGTTTCAGTGAAATAAATACCAGTCCTGAATGCTTCAAAGAAGAAAACGGAAGTATGAGAAAAACAGAACACAAAGTTTATATGTTTTCTTTCTTTTCAATCGTGGCATTTGGCCTATATTTACTTTGTGAGACTTTTTCTTCATATTTGCGAGAATCTGTTACTAAACTGATTCGCAACAAAGGTTATAGTCCCTCCACCACACCGGGCGAGGTAGTTGAACCGTGAACTAAAAAAAGATAAAAGGTAATTTGGCCAACCCCAAATGTGACATGTTTTTCATTATTTGATAAAAATCAGCTTTGTTGTGAAAAGCTTTCAGGCGAAAAATCTGGGTTTATGCCCCTGATTATAAAATAACAATAACAAAAATGTATGCGAAAAATATCTGTGAAGCATTATTTGGCTGTGAGAATGTCCAGTTGTAAGCGGCTTTATCCACTTGAACGGTCGTGATGACCGCAGATGTGGTCAGCACTCGGAAAGGTGACCCATTATTAATCGGGTAATCGTCAGAAATGAGCACACAAAACACAGCTAAACAAACTCAAGTCCATTTCAGAAACAATGGGGTGATATGAACATTTGTGTAGGCGGGCACGTCGCAACAACGAGACAAAGAACTGGTCGACGAAATTCACGGTCATTCAAAAGGATTACTGACAATAGCTGACGCAGTCGTATAGGTGCGCGCAAATCACATAATGCTGAAACAATGCGGAAAATACAAAAGTAATTCATTGATGAAATTGATATAATACTGTTGATAAGACTAAGCTAATCCTAAGAAATTGATAACCAAGTCATTAACGCAGCTGATATCAGCGGTATCTTTTCTTGCCTTTCAGGGGATTCAAAATTGTCGTTGACATTAACCACTCGACTCAAAGGGAAAGTACACAACATATGTGTATATGTATACATAGCGGACAAAAAACTGCCACAATCCTAGCCAACAGATGTGTGTCAATATTTCACCTAAGGCTTGACAGTTTTTTGATGATGTTTGAGTGTTTCCAGTTTCGGGGTAATATACACAGCCGAGGGGGTAAATCTACTGATTTGAGGAGAATAAATATTATATTTTTGAGAGATGTGTACAGTCGATTCGGATGTCCTTTTCTTCGTTTATGTACATACCATACCACTGTAATTTTTGCTAGATTCAAAAAAGGTGCCAGTCGGTTGAATCAAAGTATTGACAACATACAAATGAACCGGTTGTGGTGAGAAATATGGTGAAAACGAAACTCAACACAAGAAAACATATCATTTACGAGGCAAAATAAAACACAAGTCGCATCAGAGTTTCATGCAGGTGAATTGAAATCAGCCTGAAAAGTCAAGTTTGCTTGAACGATTTTTTTTATTTGTATGAACCGTGTACTCCATTCCTAGATGACAGCGACTCAGCGCCAGTATAGCCTTTGTTTCATAGGCAGGAAGAGTGGTTCCATAAACTTTCTTGGACAAGGTCCTTTCGTTAGCCAATTAAACCCCTTTCTTATATTGTTTATCCTTCGTCTGTTGCAGGTATGTTCTCAAACTCTTCAGGGAGACAACTCTATTTTCGGAAAGACATTTACTTAACGTTTAAATTCCTGCCCTTTGTGTGAGAGAGAGCTTCCTGGCCATTGTCTTGGGACAGTACATGGTCGGATTTCGATGGGTTTGTCATCGGTTAAATGTACCGTGGAAAATTTCACACAGGCTTCGCGTATACACTTGACAGTTTCTTAGTTCGTTCACCTTTCACCTGGACATAGTTTGAGGGTCTGTGACCTGACTGTGGTACTCTACTGGAAAAGTTTCACCAATGGGTGGTCCCTTTTTGGGAGAAAGATGTTTTTCTCACCGATTTCGATTGCTTCATGAAATGATAACAAGTGTTCGTGAAGTGATTTTAATATATTTAACCTACGAAAACTAGGTTTTGTACAAGAGTATTATTTCCGATCTGATTTTCACCAAGATTGGTATAAAAGGGTGTCTTTTTCGTCTAGTAAGGTGGGGTAGGGTGAGGTGAAGTGCATGGTAAACCAGAAAGTTTTATCTTGCAATTTTCGACTTTAAAATGATAAAATGATATCGTCACCTACGAACGACTCGATAAAGGACATTAATATTGAAACTTCGCAGAGCGACGAATTTGTAACCTCGGTGAACTTTACATGTAATTCGCACTATTTGTGAATTCTATGGTTCAGATGTCTGTCGGAAAAATGAGCAGATTTGTTGCTTGTGTTCGTGTTAGTCAATTACAGCTGTAAATTTCAGATTTTCATGAAGGATATCAAAGAGTGGTTATTTTAACAAATAGAGTGCAATGTTCTGACTGATGTTGATTTCATTATCCACTTAGCAATGAAACCATGCATATATAATGAAGGTCTCCCTAAGTGCCTTTGTATGAAAACCGACTTTCTCGGGTGAGTCTGTTAATCATGAACAAAATATTGTTAAAATAGTCAGAACCCGTAAGGAAATTGCTAAAAAGAATCAGTATGGTTTCCTTTTTGTGTGCCTCAATTTTTAGCGTTTGATTGGTCTCCGAAAAAGTATATGCAAATTCATGATCAGAGCTTGTCTGTTTCAGACTTGTTGATCGGAATGACATGACCCCGATAGGGACCCGGCGCAGCACTCAACTCCGCACATCCTATAGGGAAACTCGATACGGCATCAGAAGCGCCGAGCACCACGGCTCCTTTGAAAGGGCTCTTCCTCCGCATTTTAGCGCCGATAAAAAAACACCGAGGGACGGTCGCATACCGATCGCTTTAAAAATGTATCAATTCCAGCTCTTGAGCTCACGTGTATCACCGGTGAACAACGCAAAAAAATACGGCGACAGAAAGATCGCCCCAGGGAGAATGTATACACACAGCTAAACGAAGTACTGCCCTTCAAAGGAGGGTCCTCTGACCAAAAGCATAGTCTCCCTCTTACATGTGAGTTAAGAAAGGGCATCTCAACACTTGGATGGTACAAATCTTTGAACAATACCGACTGCCTTTATAGAAGCCAAGATTCCAATTCTAGCAGTGCTATGGCCATTAAGCCAGATTCTGCATTTGTTTCCCGCATGGCTGATTTCAACAATGTAAGCTTACATTTTAAAGTGCATTTAGTTTCCGAGACTTTAATCCTACACATATGGGAAGGATACAAAGCTAAGGCGTGTTTTCCCCCTTTTGTCTTTTAAGGCACCGACTCTTCTTGCTTTAAAAATATACTAGGAAAGTCGTCCTTAGCGGAATTTATTTCTCCTTTTCTCACCAATCTATTGGCACCTCTGTCATTCCGTTTTCTTGTATTCCCATTTCTGTCGCGTTCTCACAGAAGACGAACGCATATTAAATCTTACAATGGCATCTACATATTCCCAGGTATGTATGTATGTATGTATGTATGTATGTATGTATGTATGTATGGATGGATGGATGGATGGATGGATGGATGGATGGATGGATGGATGGATGAATATGGTAGGTAGTAGGTAGGTAAGTAGGTAGGCATGTGTGTATGTGTATAACAACTTGGAGTTGAAATGCTTGAATGAGGTTTTTGTAGGTGGCCTTAGGTGCACTACACAATACTGGGCCCCTACTTATGGCATTAATCTCCTCGTCTAAGGGGACCTTTCCTAATAAATTAATAGGCACACAATCCCCAGGATAATGTTGAATTGCGATATGGCTCTGTAACATCCCAGATATTCAAAGAGTCTTCCGAGGAAGGCAATTAAGATAAAAAAGACTGTGTGTGTAGCCTTGAACATGGATTTGCTATGCTTAGAAAATAGATATGTTGTTATACCCTACAGGCTATGTCTTGATCATATATTTCTTTCCTTTTTCTGGGTAAAAGCTAATCCCATGAGAGTTATGCGCAGTCACTGCTTTCATGTTTTCACATTCTCTCTCTCTCTCTCTCTCTCTCTCTCTCTCTCTCTCTCTCTCTCTCTGTATGTTTTTTTTATATTAATAATTAACCTATACCAGAAATCACAATTGGTGACATTTAAAGAAACAAACAAATTGGTATGCCTTTCAGGTCTCTGTAAACAAACAAGCTTTGCTTTGGAAATTTGAATGTCTTTCATGATAAATGAATGAACAAATTATCTAACTAAAATGTTGTCGTGGAAATTATTGGACTAGGAAACAAATGCAAGGGTAAACTGTGGAAATTGTTATTATTGCCATGAATATTCAAAGACTGGGGATCCACTTTTTCTTTCTCCCTGTCTCTCTGTCTCTGCCTGTCCACCTCTCTCTCTCTCTCTCTCTCTCTCTCTCTCTCTCTCTCTCTCTCTCATTGTCTGATTTACTTATGTAATATAGATTTTCATGGATGTCAAAGTCTGCAATAAAATAGACCTACTTGTCTCTAAAATGAACTGACCCACTAGATTTTCAGGAACACATGGAACTACTTTAAATCTTGTGTAGAAAACATGGATTCATCTATGCTCCCAATTTACAGTTTAACAGATTTTCTTTCAAAATATTCAAATGCTGCTGAAGCAAAAATTTGATTCTTTTTTTTTTTTTCATATTATCCATCTGATTGAAAGATCACGTATGAGCGATGTTTCTGAATACTAATATCCTCGAGCTCGATGAATATGACAACTATCGATTAGAAACGTTTTTGATATCCCATTTTTTAATTTGTGCTGGGAATATTTTTATTTCCTTATGATCTGCACACAAACATTGACAGTGTTGGAATCTTTGCAATGTGGTATTTCACATGCTGATGTCATTTCACGCATATTAAGAGGAAATGTAACAACTGGAAAATATTGCTGTTTTCTTTTGAAGGTTTTTCATTGAAAGAAGGAGACAGCCAATTAGACTGAAAGGCATATTTGGGTCAAGACTGCAGAACACTGGGCCCGCACTAGGCAAGTTTTCAAATAGTGGTAATCTTAGGGAGTCAAGTTGCTTCAGAAAGCTAGGAAGGCCCCCTAAGAAAATCCGATTGTTTTCATAATGAAGATTTGACCCAGTGTTGTTCAAGGGCACCATTCTTTTTCCAGTTTTGATATAAAACAGGGTGATTTTTTTCGCTCCAGAAACCGGTGAAAGAAAACATACAGTACTGATTGAGTTGATCACAGCCTGGGGGGCTTGCTGCCATGTCAGAGGGGATTTAGCTAAGACGTCATCAAGGACATGCAGCCTCAGATTTGCAGCAAAAAAAGCCAGACCAATGTCAGAGTCTATTGTACACATGTTGCGATCATCTACAACTGCTATCTCCAACTAATTAGCAGTAACTTTTGTATATCTACAGTTTTTGTGTCCAATCTGTATGATAGAGCCTCTTCTTTTAGTTCCAAAGTCACATGAAAATTGCTCTGTATTTGACTAATCAAGACAGCCTGTACGTAAATAGTATCTTTGCTTTGGCAATGCTTACACTTTGTAATTCAAAATTCTTTGGTAAGGAGAAGCAGAAATATAAATCTTTTCTAGAAGAAAGACTAAAATGAAAACATTAATCAAAGTGACATCTATTGACCTTTTAATTGACAAGGCTCTTTCACTTCTTACTTAGTAAGCACTTTTGACCTATTTTTTTGAGATTCTGACGAAAACGGTTGAGAGTACAATGTGAAATGCAAACAGACAGCTTCAAATATCCCACAGTAATCAAATCAGCGACGCACAGCAAATCAATAACGCTGTAATAAAAAAGAAAATGAGAGCAAGTATGCTTTCCCATTTTAACCATATTAAACACTTCCTTTTGTTTAGACTGGAAAAAAGATTTCAGGCAGCTTGTAATTTCACCGGCAATGACTCTGCAGTCGGCAGATATGCACGGTCCTTTGAAACCGATCT
>LD347163.1:227332-240045 GCA_001465055.1 Ptychodera flava | reverse complement strand
CAGAGGCATTCTGGGTAATCGCCTCCCGACTATTGATTTGCACGGAGAGCATTTGCAGTGCCGTTCTGGAAACATCAAACGGCGCCGATGAGAAAGAGTGCAAACACACGGCACCATGTGGATCTGTTCATGATTTTTAAAAGCTGCTAATAGCACCGAAAAGAGATTTCTAAGCATACCTTTGTTCTAATTTGGAGGGAATTTCTCCCTTGTTTTTCAGTACTGATACATAACAATCTTATCGAAAATCAAAATGAATGATGGGTAATTATCAGGCTGAAATTCCAAAGTAAATCGATTCTCTAAAGTCTGAAATACTTGCTCATTTGGGTAAATGGAAGTTAATAAATGCGACTTGCAATATTTCGTAAGTGAAGTCCATTTTTTATGTATGTCTGTTCATTTTGTACTTTCGAAGCGTGGGAGAATGGTTGCAAAGAGTTGCTCATCTGTTATAATTTGTTATCCGGCAATATGTGCACATCGGCCAGACGTTTTCGTTCGTGTTGACTCTGGCTATTTTAAACTTTGATTTCCTTATTAACTGCAGCCCACGCTGTTTTCACATCATAGTTAGTGCATTTAGAAAGATGTCTTTCTTGGCGGCGAAATATACATAAGTGACGCTATGGTAATTGTGTGAAATTATTCGTACTGCAAATTTCGCCTGTCGCAAACTGACAAAGTAACATATTCTATGTGAAATCAGCAAAATGGAAATTAGTAACTATGGTGAAATATACATCTGATATATTTTCTCTAATTTGGGTATCATTCAGAAACCAAATTCGAACACACTATACTATACTATACTTATCATTATTTTTCACTAGCCTAGCATTATCCATTCATACTGGATAATGTGTGGAAGATTGTGATGTCTTTTTACAACTTCAAATTTTGAGATTCTTTTCATTCAATAATGCGCTGGCGCCATTTGATTAAACTTTAATGAGTTTTCAAAGACTTTTGAAATTGCAATAGCATGGCTCATTGTTCCTTTTTTGTTGTGATGTGAAAATGATATCTTTTACGAATTCTAAATAACCTACAATAATGATTACACGGGGAATAAGTCCTATATACCAGTATATATACTTGTGTTTATCAGTTTCTGTAAAGCATAAATTGTCGTGACTCAGTCAATTTCCATTTTGGTGGTGAAAGGTACTTGCATAGTTGTAACTCTGGCATTTGAAATCATTGACATGCAGTGGATAAGTGTTGTGAGTGTAGATTTATGGTAACGATACAATGATTATGGAAAAAACTTGAGATCAAACTGGGCTATTAAACAACTGAAACTTGAATGATCATCAAGGAAACATAAGAAAATCGTTATTAGAGTTTGATCCATGAGGTGAGAACGGAATTCACATGATAAAGCCTTGGTGTTACCACCATTTCCTCAATACACTTTGTCCTTGTCCCATTGCTTTCTGTATCAATGTTGGACCGCAACACTCGGAAACGGGGAAGAATGGCTTGAAAAAGTAAAGCCTCTTCAAGGCTGTGGTGATATTAAATGGACTTTTGTGATCCCAGGTGTTTACATTTGTGCATTTGATTAGACCACTTCAAGAGGTACAGATTTAATAGGGTATTCGAGCCCAACCATCCGTGCAGACAGAGGGCCCCCTTGTTCCCCGGAATACACCTGGCTAGGATAGATGATACATGATGATAAGCCGGACACCTGGCATAGATATCGGATACCACATCAGATGGCTTGAAGACACTTCAGATCAGGTTGAACCACCTGAACTGAATCAAAATCACGCACTCTAAGATTTTTGTCACACAATAGAATGAAACTACAAACAACCTTTCACTTTGAAAAATAGTCTGTTTATTGCACTGGTATAAAAGGTTTGTCTCTGAAAACGACTGGAATAAAATGACAAAAAAACATGTATAGAAATTTACTCTCAACAAAAACGTGAAAACACCTTTTTTACTTAAAGAATAATTTTACTAAACTCTAAACTAGTTTCTGGTTCTACCTAATCTGTTGCTTGGAATTGCAGCCTTCTCCTAAAAGCTACCAAAAAATCAAAACCCAATACTAATGGAATAGAGGTGAATTTTTATGAAATATTTGTCAAAGTGATAGACAGCCTGAAATTGTTTAAATATCGAGTTTTGTTGAAAAGAATTTAATAAATAGAATGAGCATTGTCTCATGTCATACCCTGATAGAAAATGAAAATTGGTGTAACTTTTAAATTTTGGTTCAGGAAATATCTTTGGTTGACTTATCAAATGAATCCCATGAATTGTAGTGCATCACATCTTTTATGTCCCTGTTTTTGTCTGTACTTTGTCAAAGAAAATGAAAAACCAAAGAATAAAGCACTATAAGGCTGAAACTATGACAGATTGTTGTTGTTGTCCCTTGCCTTGAAAGTCACTGAAGAGAGCTGCTGAGAGGAAATATGCCAGTTGCAGCCTTTGGTAGATTTCGCCTTCTGATGGGAAAGTGACAACTTTCAGTCCGTGTGTTTTCTGTTGCTTTACTCCAAAGGACTCCAATAAATCCCTGGTTCTGGTGTATTTGGCCCACACTGGGACTAAGATGGGATGGCGGTGAGGCAATTCAATGATCTTATTTGGCAGGACTTGATGCAACTGTTAGGAATGGAAAAGAAAATAGATTTAATATATCACAATAAGGCTTTCTGATATACATCTGCATGGAATATGCAAGGTTAAAGGTCAATCTGTGCATGATGGAAGACACTCAAAACTCCATCTGCTGCACGCAATATCATGCGAAATGACAGCAGTCTTGCAACACCTGCGCTCCTCTTCCTGATGACACTTTTACTAATAGCGCCACCTACAGTTTTACATGATTTTACTTTTGTTTTTATGATACTACACCTGCTGGTGTGTGGCAATCTTTAATACTTACCAATGCATAAATATTTTGTCCTTCGTCCATATTCAACTGACATAGTGATTTAGGATGACCAACTCCTACATCTGAAAAAATGATTGGAAATTCTACCTTAGGACACAAAGTGCAGGATATATCTTGACTAATATTTGACACTGAAAACTTCAAAATGCCCTTTTGGTCAATGGGAACATAGAAATGCTTTGTGGAAGCAAAACATTCATCTATAAATTTACGACAACCATATTTTTGTATTTCTTATCTTAGGAATTTTTTTCCGATTATGTATGGTAGTACATTGCTGCGAATCCGTAGCCTCTACCACTCGGGTAGGTTGGTCATTGGAGCCCCACTCCCAGCAGAACACGTCAAGGAGTGGCAGGGCTCGTTTTCGCAGCAAGGTAGTACAATGCCATGTGGCTGCACTGTTCATCAGATTGTTTTTAACAACAGTAAAACCATCACTGGCAAAATAAATAGAGCGGCCACTTTCCTCTACTACACATCTTGGAAATATTCCGACTCAAACATCCACTTGTCTTGATGTTTGTTTTGGAAACCTAATACAGGAAGCTGGGTCATTCCATGATTCTTCAGGGACTGGAGCGTACTTCCTGTTCTGATGTGAGAATGGGAACAGGAAGAATACTTCCTTTTTCTGGAGACTGAGTGGGGGGTGGTGGGGTGGAGAGAGAGAGAGAGAGAGAGAGAGAGAGAGAGAGAGAGAGAGAGAGAGGGAGAGACTTACCTAAAAGTGCCTGCAGAGTTAACAGATATCCTTCAAGGGCAGCCCTGCTAAGGTCTTTTGGCACAATCACCGTGGTGAATCTCAAATCAAAGTTGGAGTCGGGCTCTTCAATTTCCAAGTTCAATGCCAGCACAAGTTTCCTCCACTGCTCAGAACTCAGGTTGGCAGGCTTGGCCATGTCCAGTGATTCTAGTGGTATCTCATGGGGTCTACTTGGATCAACATCATGTACGTGTATGGCTGTCGAAATCTATGCAATGACAGACACAGAAAAATTTCATCAGTCATACAGTTATCTGAAATTTCTGTTCTTCTAAACCTATCAATTATCACACCATTTCTTCTCAAACTTCAACATTTCAGATTTGAAAGAAGTCCGCCTTTAGTGAAATTGGACAAAAAAAGCTGTTTTTGTGTACAATTTTGAATTCTGATTCAGAGAGCTTGGAACACTGTATCATTGGATAGGAAAACAGAATGTCGTTCACAACAGGTGCAGAGTTCATGTAGAACACAGACATATGTGACGTATCATATTATGACCTTACGTCAGAGGTCAAGTTATGTTGACCTTAAATCCCCACTCAAGTAATCTGCACCAGCTTTACAGTCTCAAATTGTGTTCCGATATTTACATCCACCTATGACCTTTGACCCATGACCTCTCTAAAATAGTTGATCAATATAAAAGTTTCTTATCAGCCTCGTGATGATGGCTATATTTAATCTTGTGATAAGTTGTGACAGATAACACAAGCAGAACATTTTGGTTTTTAAATGACAAGAGATAGTGAGTTCATGTCAAGCCCAACTCTGATGATAATGCCAAAAATTGGTCCATGTTCATTGAAAAGCTCACCCCTAAACTTGTTTTAACAATCAACAACAGACATAAATCACATTCTGTAAATTAATGTTGTTTTGTATTTCTGTCTTGGTATCAGAAAAGATTAGTCAAGTGTCCATATAGTTTGTTCAATGCACTGCATATCCCTAGGTGCTACCATGCTTTGTGCTTTTGAAATGCAAACAACACAGAGATAGTTCACCCTTTCATTGCAATGGTTTGGCCCCAACCCATTGTTATCAATGGTGAGCCTGGACCTGTTCACAGGGAATCAGGGCTGAACAGGTTAACTTTGCATGGGAGGAATTCCACCCAAAACAGAACAGTGATGCATAGGGTTGTAACGAATAATCATATTCGTTGTGAAATAGATTGTGTAATAATCAGATGGAATGAGAAGTGACAGAGTCCTGCTGTCAGATTTTCCACCAATCACTGAACAGTGAAAATCTGTGCCTGATTCTCTATAGAATACAGTTATTCATTTGTTACCATGGCATCAAAGTTGGGGTTCTTCTGGAAATTTACAATTTCTGCTCAAATGTCAAAACCAAGAGCATTATGTTCAGTGGTAGTGTCACATATTCTAAAACCCATGTATAGATAGCTGACTGAAAAGGAATTCGAAGTTAATCCACGACCAGTATGGTGACATAGGAAAGTAATCATCACCCTTCACATCTCTGTTAAGCTCTCCATATTCTAATTACAATACCAAGTAATGTATAATGAATGTTTACACTTACCAGATGTTGAAAGTATTTGACGATGGCCACCAGTGTATCTTGAAGTGAAAACTGCACGGCATGAGTAAGACAGTCTCTCCATACTACACAGTGTGTGTCAGTGACGAGAGGAACCAAGCTCTCTTCAATCTCCTGCTCTAGTTCTGAGATCAAAGATGAATATTGATTTAGAAGTATTACAAATATTATCTTTTGTGGGAAACTTTTCTCAAGATCGCGATTGAGGGTTTGTCACAAAATAAATCAATGCATGTGACATTTTTCTGCTGTTGACAGAAACTCCAACAAACATTGTAATCCTGTATTTGTGTAAGCTACCTGTGGTCTGTCCTTAGGCATTTTAATTTTTTTTGAGTTTCATTCAGAACACTGGCTATATGGTGTCAAACAAAGTAACATTTTCATGATTCCTGTAACATTAACTTCAAACAGTTTTGCCAAAATTTTCAGACAAATATTTATTTTTGAATATTAATGAGGGGAGTTTGACATCACCACAAATCAGCCCAGTAGTTTTTCTCCAAGCTTTGATTCACGTGTATGTGCTTGTAAAGTCATGGAATACGATGCTGTATGATCATTACATCAAGTCCATTCTGAAAATACTCTCAGGAAATACCACCTCGGTGTCTGTCTTAAATAATCTACAAACGTTTTGAACATTTCACCCTGCACTCACTGTAGTCATGAATATTCATATCAATGGAGACTGTGTAGAAATCATAATACTGAGTCACTTGTGTCTGAGGATGAAGAGTGATTTCTACGCTGGCCCTAGGCTCAAAAGAAATTCTTGCCAGTCATGTAGCATTTGCATAAAGTCTCAAGTAGAATATGCTTTACGGACAGTTTTTCAGACAAAAAGAAAATTGACACTTCAAGCCAAGAAAGTCACATGACAAGTCAGAAAGTCATAGGATAACTCTATGCTAGTGAGAATTAAATTAAATGTACGATAATTTGGTTTTCTTTGGAATTTGGATATTTGTGAGGCTGCAATGTCATTGAGGAAACACAACGCACACTCTGTTTCAACCCTTTCACCACAAAATAATGGTACAACCCTATTGTTTTCTATGTCAAATTGGACCTCTACATGGAGAAAGGGGGTGAATACAGTTACGAAAGTGCCATTTCAACACCATCTGATCAACAGATATACCAAGACACATTCACGGCAAAAACTTTCAGCATTTTATAAATAATCTAGTAAAAATAATGAATCTGAATTTTTCATTGAGTGGTGTATTCCAAGGCATTGTGTCAACTGAACTATGATGACTGACCAGGCATGTAAGTAATTTGATGACATAATTTCAGGATCAAATAAGAAATTGTATGATAAATGTACAGGACTTATTTCTTGTGATGTCACAGTTCATAATAGGTACACACAAGGAAATATGTGTCATAATTTTTTTATTAGACTTCTGCATGTACCTGTAAAATAAATGTAAAATTTGTACTTTGCTACTATTTTATGGTTGAAACTATCTATAAATCATACATCAAGAGATCATCAGACCACAAGCTGGAACAATACATGTACATACATAAAATGACAAAAATTGTCCCAAGTTCTGTCAGCAGAAGTCAATGTCACTTGTGCGTGGTGCCATTTTCAGCAAAACACAATGGCAATAGGTGTTGTCGGTGTCATAGATTAAAGAGGCAGTTGATGACCATGCAGGTATGGTTTGATGTGAACAAAACAAACAATAAATCACTAGTTATTTGAATTGAAAATAGAATTGAATAACGGTCAAAACAGTGACAATGTTTTCCCCTCAGATTACAACAACATAGTAAACAGAATAAGTTGTATCCATAGCAACACAGGATTAGGACAGAATGCATCTTGGGCACATATATTTGAACTTTTTAATTGTTACAGTTCTTCTTTGCCATGGCTTATTTTTGCAAAAATCATACATTTAATTTTTTTTGCAACAGAGTGAGTCTATTGACTAGCAGTCCTTTTGATTTTCAAATATTAGTATAGTTACGGTAATTCAATCATCTAAATAAACAAAAAATAAAGTTATGATCCCAGATATTTATTCTCTTCTATGAAAGAGGATAGTTTTAAAAATAGACCCTGGCAAAAGGGACTATGTTTCTTCAGGAAATTTGACTAAAAGTTTAAAACTTTCACTCTCAACACATGTGCTATGCTATCCTTCACAGGTCTGGCACTTACCATCAATAGACATGTCCAAGATTTTCCTATATCTCTCTGTCCTCCGGGTGGCATTAACTTTGTCTCCTTCACGGATGTCTTGAATTCGGCTCATTGTGTAGGTCGGAGGTCGACTTGGGACAAAGTCTTGTTGACGTAGCCAATAACTGGAAACAAAATAAATACAATAAATGGCGAGATGAGACACAATTTAACTTTGGCTTGATTGTTATACGAGAGCTGAGCCGCACCAATTTATCAATCGCTATACACCAGGAAGTGAGTAGAAATAGCTAAGCAGAGACAACACCGGTATCTGCAAAAACTTTAAACAAAAACTTCAGTGGACCTGTGGCAAAGTGAAAGGCACAGCAACAGAGGAAAACAAATTTTTGAGAATTTGTAAAGATTTTGTGCCCAAGCTACATACATCAGTAAGAACACTAAGAAGCAGCTCTTACTTACAAAGCATATTAATGTCAAAATGAAAGCACAACGCCTGCACCCTGTGAGAAAATCCAGAGCGGTTTAAGTTTCCTCATTACGTCAACGCTCACAAACCTTTCACATGACCAGCTGTCCCCGTAAAATTAATCTCCTCAATCAAAAAACAAACAGACTTTTGTAACTGAGAGCCGGAAGAATTCCTTGACGCAGTGCACTGAATCCATGTATGGATATTCTATTTAAAGTACTAAGTAAATGCAGCTCTCTGCCAATGATGTCAGATTCTGCATAACAAATGTGAAATTTGTCATTATGTAAATATGCCGCTGCCATGAAAAATGTCAGATATCGTGACCTATGTGATAAACATATGCAATGCATTAAACGGCCAGTTACTATAGCTGTTGATGATTTTATTCACTATTTTTATCTTTAATATACACTACAGTGACTTGTTCTGTTCCTCAAAGAATATTGAGATACACATAGCATAGCTTGTTAACTCAGCCTGTACATGACATTGACTGCATTGTTATTGTTGACAAGTGAATTCTGGTCCAGACTAGAATTAAAATGTAAACAATAACAGATCCTGTGTTGATGTGCAGTGAAAGTTTCAACATATTTTTGTAAGTAGGATAAGAAACTATAGTTGACATCAAAAACAAGCATAGCGAAAAAATCATCAACAGTTACACAGCCACTGGCCCCTTAACAATAACAATTATATTTTCAAGACCACTCAAGTTAAAGCATTATTAAAGGTTATGAGGGTCTCGACTCTAACAAATGTACAAGGCAGATGTGTGCAATATGCATCACCCTTCATTTTTAAGATGGATTCGAACACTGAGTTGATATCACGTTTTTCACAACTGGCAGCAAGAAGGTTGCCAGAAATCATAACAATATTACAGAATTTTCTCCCTCCCGTGGCTTTCCAACGTTTAGGAAAATTTTGGAAAATCTCTTGAAGGCAAATCCCAGGAAATATTAAAACAGCTAATGTTTATTTTGAGTGCCTTGCTCACAGTAGGACCTATCCTTTCCTGGTCTCAGTAACTTTATATTTCTTCTCCAGTTACCGGAACTTTAAATCAATGCCTGCCCCTTAACAAGCCCCTCCACAGGTTTTCTGTATTGCACTGACTTAGAGGGCGTAGTACATAGGTATCAAAATCAAAACAATGATTAGATTACTGGAAGCAAGAACTGAAATTGACAACAATGTAACATCAGATATTATCTGATGATATTATCTGATGATCAGATATTATCTGCTGCATCACTTCCTATGTGAAAGACAAGTTGGAGTATTGGAAATTCAGTTACTCTTGATGGCATTAAGGCTACCCTCTAATCCTATGAAATGCAACTCAAATGTGCTATCTTTCTGGATGAATGAATACATTGTATTTTATTTATACGATGATGAACAAACTTTATTATTTTTATGACCAAGTTTTCACACCTCGTTAGAACTAAAGGCAAAGGATGCATTTGCATAATGATATTACTTTATTGATATTTCTTTTCTCATCTTTCCAGCTAAATGGCTACTTTTTCAGACGTGTACTTTGTGTTTTATTTGTTTATTTAGCATACATTGTACAGTTATATAGATTTGGGCTTTCTTTGTCATTATGATCTTTAAAAAAAGGGCGATTACCAGAATTGTGGAGTATTAACCATATCAGGGGATTGAATAAAAATTTTGATTTTAACTTCTGTAGGCAAAAAATGAAAAGCGAGCGTCATTTGCAAAATAATTTTTATATTTATCAATTTTCATAATTAAAAAAAGTAATATAAAGTCAATAACAACATAAAATTAATATTATTGTGAATATAAATATACTACATAGCAGTGCAGACAAGCTACCTCAACTTTTCCATTCCTAAACTAAATGCAGTGGTCCAATTACATAATCAAGTACAATATGTTATTTCAATTATTGAGGGTGTTTGGGTGAAAGTTTCATTTTCCCTTACATATGTTCTTGACCAGCATAATTCAATCATTACTTTTTTAAAAAACTATAAAAAATTGTAATTACCATATACACCACTCTCCTTAACGAGCCAAAGCATATGTTAAACATATGTACATGCAGTGTTCTCATAAATCAATTGCGTATGCTAATGTCAATTTAAGTAATGTTCGAGGTTATTGTTATAATAACTGATAAAACAGGAAGAGTTCTCAGAGCTGAATGCAAAGCAAATTTAACTCCTTCCATAGTGTGAAGAAATAAATTAGCAAAAATATGGTGTGTGTGTGTATAAATTATGTAAAACGGTATTGTTGAGGGGCACTGTGATCAGGTGCAGTATTTTATGACCAAAATTAAACCTCCACTATCTGTAACTTTAGATGTATTTTCTAAAAATTATATTGTTTGTATTAAAGATACAGGTTTTTAATCTATTTCAAATATCATGTCAAAATGTCCAGTGCCAAACTTGTAAACACAGCCTGTATGTGAGATGTCAAATTTTATTGAAGACGACTGAATTTCAGTCTGGACTTCAAAAATTATTCACTTGTCAATAGAAACAATGTCTTTTTTACAGAATTTGTTTTTAAGGCTGGTAATACTTTTGTATTTCAACATACTTTTGGAAAATAGTAGAAATAAATGTACTTGTTTTCAAGAAAAAAAAAGTAAACATTTATCAAAAATTACAGCAATTGTCTCCTTAAACACTCTATCCCTCCTTGCATCAAGTACCCTAACAACCAGCAGATCAATTAGTGAGTAATTTATCACCAAGTGGAATGAACTGTGGGACAATCACCTTACACACCCACATTCAGAGGTGAATGAACTTTGACCTCTGCGTCCTCCAATGACTGTGGGTTGGCCTATTTGATAACCTGAACTAGATCATGCCTACGCCGATTCAATTATGTCGTCCGGCACTGAAAGGCATGAATGTATTTGGTTGACTGTGTACGCAACCAGTGAAATCTTGGTATACAATCATTCTGTAAATGTGTGCTGACAAGGAAGGAGTCAGTCACACATTCATTAGATATGCTGTGAATATGAAGCAGAAACAGTAATAGACAAAATCAGAGCATTTTCACTTCAATTTTTTGTCAGATTCAGCTGAAGTCAAATTTCAGAAATTTGATGATTTGTGACTTTAGGAATTTCAAAAGAAAGCTACACACAATATATTGATGATGAGCGTCATGCTTCACAAATAACTCCACCCATCAAACTTTCCAACCTTCTGCAATTGTAACAGACATGCAGTCTGTGAACACTGAATAGTCTATTATTGATAGGAAAGGAAACTTGGATATCCATGTCAAAAAATATCTGACAGCCATCTAACCATTAAATTACATGTATTTTGAAAAAATCTACATATGTAGACTCAAAATTGTAAAATTATTTTATCATTGATGACAGTCATGTTATGTTTCATTAATGATAATTAAAATAAAATGTTTATAAAAATACCAATCAGTACAGTCATTAGCCACTGTTATGAAATATATATAATATCTATATGATGGTCAAGACAAGTGGGAGTGTTCAATTACTTGGAGAGGAAGTTTCCTCGTATTTAGCCTCTAAGACTTGTTCTCCCAAAATTCCTGTAAACATGTCCACACTAACCACTGACAACAATAGGTTTGGGCCAAACCATGGTGGTGAGAGGGTTAACTTTATGATTATTTCACCATAATCATTTCCCTTACAATGTTCACAAGGTATTTAGAAAATTTATTGCGTAATGTTTCAATTATAAAGCTAAAGGAAAACATATGTTCAAATTATAGCTAAGTTTTATCAATCCGTTTTTTCATTTAGACCTGTCAGTTTGATGACGTAATTTTATGTTATTTCAGTCTTGCTGGTGAGACAATAGTGTAGATTAAAGCTGGGGGCAATCTGGGAAAATCCTGTTTTATTTACATGACATGACATAGAGATGTACACTCACAAGACTTGATTAATTGGATTTCCTGTTGCACAATGCAATGAGTGTTGTCATCAAGCCAATTGATATGCTGTTAATAATTTCACTCTTTTCTGGGACAGTGGCTGTCACATATTTGATCATATTTTCATTAACTATGTTTATAGCAACAAATACACTTTCTTAGTCCTCTCCCTAATATAGGTTGCAATTCTTAGCAAAAATGTAAGGCTATTGTTGACAAACCAAAGCTAATCTGGACTAAACAAACACATCATACAGATTGTGTTGATGATTTGAAAATAACGGAATTCGATATGGGGGAAGTGAAAATTGTATTTTGTAAACTGGAAATGATAAATGATACTGGCAAAATGCATGGAAAGTTACAGTTCATGTTCATATATATATATATATATATATATATATATTATATATGTGTCTATGTCTGTCTGTCTGTCGGTGTCTTTCATCAGTTCTGGGAGACGACAAATGATATCTCTTTCTACATTTTGATCTTGATCGCGAGTTGAAAGCCAGGGCACTGCACTATCCTTTTACAATACCCAAGATTCCGCTTTATATTAAAGATAACAACAGACTTGTAGTTGAACAACGTGAAAGACGCATCGGATCCACCCCTTGTCTCTACGACTGAACTGAATTGCGGTATCACAGCTGGTGCAATAAAATGGATACTATGGGACGATTTCGTGCAAAAATGCTCCGAAAAACATCCTAACAAAATACTAAATACATGTAGAACGTTGGATAAACGCTGCAAGCGACAACAATAACATTTCCTGCAATAGTCGAACATTTCCCTTGGATATGCCTGTATTTGGGGAATACTTAATGTAAAATGCTCATATTAATTAATTTGATCATTGTCTTACCCTATGTGTGGTTGC